>MDKH01062201.1:0-28400 GCA_005239495.1 Nicotiana undulata
TGGCTTGCCTGACAGTGGTGTCCGGCGCCATCACAACCCATAGGTTTTGGGTCGTGACACCACCCTTATCACAATTATTTATCTACCCTTATCACAATCAATTTCTCCTCCCTTATCACAATCAATTTCCCCACCCTTATCACAATCAATTTTGCCCCCTTATAACTATCAATTTCGCCCCCTTATGACAATCAATTTTTATTTGTTTATCAGAAACTTCCACAACTCAGGCCAAGCCTTTCACAACACTTTTATTTCAACAATTGCAAGCGGAAAACAGTATAGCTCGTAAGCTTTAACCAATATCATTTCACAATAAAACCAACCAGAATATATGTAAACACCGTTACGCTGTCAACCCAGCTCAGTCTCTATGTACCATGATAGAATCAAGAGAACAACCAACACGTTTAACACACTTGAAACAACAATTGACAATAATCAAATGAAACCAAATAGCCACGTAAACCTCAACAATCATAAAACAGTTAACCTGCATTTCTCACAACTTCCTCAATATTATCAAAAATGAAACCAATAGGGATATATATATATATATATACAACTCAACCTTTCTGTATCACCAAGAAACCAGGGAAAAAACTAATACTTTTCTAAAATAATTGCAATAAAACTTAACAACACTAATAAGCCAAGTAGTCATAGAAACCATAACGAACATAAAACAATTAATACATGAGTCAATTAAATTGGAAACGGGGAAGGGATCATGTTTGACAGACCATTTGGTGGTGCATAGATACTCGTCACCTTACCTATACACCACACACATGCAAATTCACATAGCAAATAAGTGAGAATTCTTATTCCCTCAAGTCAAGGTTAGACCAAACACTTACCTCAATTTCGTAGGCCACTCACTGCTCAATTACTGCTTTTACTCTAGAATCTTGTTCTAACTTGCTCGAATCTAGTCATAATTAATTCAATATCATTAATTAATGCTAAAGGAACTAACTTTATTGAATACTATAATTTTTCCTAAGTTTTCTAGAAAAAAGTAAAAACTCGACCCCGGTACCGCTTGGTCTCAACTCGGAGTTCAGACCAAATTACGTTCGAAATCCGACCTCAATTCGATGTAAAAATTCGATTTTAAAAAAATTTCCTAATTCTACCCAAACCCTCAATCTTTACCATGAAAATTCTTAGTTTTTGATTTAAAAGTGATGACAAACAATAAGGAATTAAAAGAGTAAAGTTTATAATTGATTACCTATGACTTGGGGATGATATTTGGTGAAGAAATTCACTCATAGGGCTGTGGGGTTCGAAAATATGGAGAAGAAAGGGTTCTGCCCGTTTTTTAAAGAGTATTTATGTTGCTGGGTGTTGATACCCAATTTTTTCCAAAATATTTTTTAAATTGCATATATACCTTCAAAATCATGCATCAATAGAAATTGATATTTTTTCCATAATTTTCCTATATTTTATTTAATTTATACAACATTTTATTTTCAATAGATAATTACAAAATTTCATCACAAATGATTTCAAAAGAATTTCTTGATTTTATTTATTATTTATGGTCCTATTAGAACCAAATTATTTAACAATTAGTCAAATTGGCACCTTTTGGCTATAATTGCAATAACTTTGCAATTATAGCGCAATCATATAATTTTATACTGTTTTCATCAGAAATTAATCATTTGTATTTTTAAATACTAAATGAACATTTTAAACTATTGTCTATGCATGAAATTCATTTTTTATAGTTATTAGCTATTTTACAAATTATTTTAATCAATTTAAGTTGGGTACTTAACAAATAATCATTTTAATTTTAATTACTAGCCTAATTAAACCAGACCCCAACCCCACTTAAATCAGCCCAAATACCAGGCCCAATCCATTAATCCCACCCGACCCAATGTCTTGTTTAATCTGGACCGTTGATCAATTTTGATCAACGGACCAAATCTCTTCTTACCTTAATTAACCCTAAAAGACTACCCCCAAACCCTCAGTCCCATTCTCTCATTCTCTCTTCACTCTCTTCCGTTACACTCTCATCTCTCTCAAGCTCTCTCTGCTAAAAAACCTAATCTCATCACCGACCGTTGGCTTGCCGGTAACAATGGTGGTTCCACCGCTGTCCCTAGCCTCCATGGCTCCCTCACACGCCGGATTATTGCTACCCTAAGGTCCTCAAGAGAACCAGAGGTGGTTAAACTCAAACCCATGGCCTTTTCATGCCGTTCTCCGGTCATCCTTGGCCGTCCGAGTATGATCCTTCTATTTTCGGCTAAACCTACGGGGTTTAAGCCAGAATCTCTCCATATCTGGGTTTTCTCTCTCTAAAACCCAAATTTTTGTTCTTGACTTCTTAGATCTGTAACAGATCTAAGAGTCTTCTGAGTTATTCTACGGTTTTCCTTAAAGATCTTTCCGATTTTTCAACAAAAAAAAACGCCTCTTCGTCTTCAAACTAGGATTTCTTAACCCCTTTTAAAATGGATTTTCCTTCTGATTTTTAATGTATTATATGATTCTTACTATGTTTTAAAAGGTTATTCAAACTTCTCTATTTTATCTGGCTTATTATGTTGAAAAACCCTAGTTCTTGGTCCTAATCCTGGGTTCCGAGTCTTGTCTTTGATGATTTGTCCATTTAATCTGTATGTGTGCTTGTTTCTCATGAACATTTTGAGTTTATGTGATTTTCACCCTATTATGTTCATTAGGGTTTCTTATTTTGGCTTCTTCCGCTTTTATTATGTTTGTTCTGTTAATTCCTCTAGTCCTTACTATTTTTTCTAGTTGAATCCCTGATTCTATGTGATTTTAACTACTGTGTTCATTAGGGTTTCTAATTTTTTGCCTCTTCTTTCCCATTATGTGTTTACTCCGTTTGTTCATAGAGATTCATGGTAATTTACCCTAATCAGTACTATATTCTAGTATGAATTCCTGATTTTGTGTAATATTTTTACTTTACCATGTTTATTAGGGTTTTGATTTATTGCTTCTCCCTGCCTATATTCTCATTCATTTTGTGGTACTTTGGAGTCCCTGATTCCCTGTGATTGGCATCCTTTTCTAATCTCTTGTGATGATTTCTCTACTGATGTTTCAACCTCTAAGTTATTTGCTTGCCTTATTTTATGGTCGACTATGCTGTCAACTGATTCTTAGGTATTTTCCTTAATTAGACTCTCCTGAAACTAGACTCAATTACATATTCTATACTTGTACTGTGCTGAAATTGTTTCCTTATGTGTTATATTCCAGCCTTATATGATCTCCTTTCCTTATTTGGCTTTACCGTTTGAAGTTAACTCCCTTAAATTAAGGGAGTACTTAAGCTAATTTTGCATTAATTAATACCTAATTCCCTAATTACTACATGACTTTGATTCTTACCTTATTATTCTACCTAGTTTCAAACTATATATATATGCTCTCATTAACACAAAACACACGAACACATTGGTTCAAAAGTTCTCTCTCACACTCAAACTTTCTACTCTCTTTCTCTTTTCTCTGGTTACTTGCTATTGTTCTAAGTCAGCCGCCTGTAAGCCAAGGCTGATTACTATACTCTCTTGCTTCTCACTTTGTGTTTACTACCTCTCTACTGATATGTCTTGATTTCAATTCCAGTCCCAAAACTAATATGTTTCTTTTACTACTTCAGTTCATCATGTTTCTGATCTGATTCTACCTATGGTTTGTTGTTCAACATGTATTGATATGTTTACATTATTGTTCATCTAGCATGTCATGTTATGTCGTTAGGATCATCATGTTCTTGTAAGCTTATAATTTGTCTCAATGTGATTCTTCCCTGCCTTGATTGCTTGTTTATTTGTTGCCCAATTTTGTATGCACTTATGTTTGCAAAATAGTCTTGTTATACTAATTTACCTGATTATGTGATTAATTCTGAAGTTCATGCTATCTCCCAACCCCCCATGAACCCCCCTAAGGCCTACCTGCTTCTGTAACTTTGTCTAATTAATACTCCTGAATCCATGTCTTATTATCTGCACCAATGGAAAAAAGACTTCTGCCTACTATGTGTTTACCATACATGCTTTATCTGTCCCCAATCCCCAATTACCCCTGTGTGAAGGCTGGTTCTGTGAAGTGTTGCTGAACCTGTTCTGGTTCTGTTTGGTATGTTATTTGTTTGATTACCCAACTCTTGTCAAAAGGCTGTTTTTACTAAACAACTCTCTCTTCTTTACAAAACTATTTCAACTAAGTCTCTTCGCAACACTGTTTTCCTAAAACCTTTTCAAAACTATATCAATCACTCTCACTCTACTCTTAGGTCCTTACGTTCTGCCCCTCCTATGTGTGACTGCTTAGGGGTCCCTATGAGATCCCTCTGAACTCTGATGCATTGGAGCTGGCTCTTCCACACTGCACTTACTCAATTATGGTTGTGAAATCTGGGTGTGAGCACTGCCCAGGACCCCTTGAGGTCCTTAGGGAACTCTGACACACCTGGATATGAGAAAGGCTATGAAACATTTGGTACATGAGGTTCTGGGTAGTTTTGGTATAATTTGGGCCTATTTTCAGGCTCCATATAGTGTAATTTCTTTTGTTTTCTTTATCTATTCATGTAATTCATTCAATATTAGTCTATAATAATTGTTGTAAACGAATATTGGGGATTGGCTAGTGAAAGGGGAGGGTAGTTATGTATGTTATCTATATCAATGGGTACAAACCATGCCTTAGGTTTACATTTCCTATATGTGCATTAGAATCCCTGTTTAGGATCAATACATTCCAATCATGCATTAGAACCATGTTCTTATGTTTCATGTACACTGTTTCAGCATCTCATTTGACATTATTTTTTATCACTTAGAAGTCCTTTTTCTAGGCTAAATAATATCATTAACAAAGAGCTGTTAGTCATGTGCATTCATGCCTTTACAAAATCCTACCCCTTGCATTAGACACCATGTCCTTAGGTACTGCTTCAACATCACATTGACACTATTGCATGTTTACGTTTATCATTTAGAAATCCTGTTTTTAGGATAATTAACGTAAACTACACAAATCCTGCCAAACAACTCAGCAATTCTATATGCACTTAGAGATCATGCTTTAGGAATCATATCGTAATCATTCTGTAACTCTATGTACGTAGTAGATACCATCCCCTCAGGTCTCGTTTAAAACTCCTAGTTAAATTACTGATGCATGAAAAAGATACAAGACCACCTCATATTTGACCACCTTGTTTTAAATAAACTGGAAATAATCCCTGCATATTTTGTAACACTTAGAACAACATGCTTTAGGTATAACAACTTCTAAACCGTTTTAACTCTAATGATTATTATGCATTGCTCCCACTCCTAGGCAAGTTTAGGTAATCAACTTTTATAAAATTGGAAAACTGTCTTTTTTTGTTTACTGCTTAATGGTTAACGTGCTTAAAATAAGTAGGCAAACTGATTAGGGCCCCTGCTTCTGAGTTTATAAAAGCTACATATTTTTTGTGTTTTTATATTCACTTAGACATCATGCCTTAGGGTCCTGTCTAATAAAAATACCTCTTGATTGTGTTTGAGACGTGCTGTTTATGTGCATTATCTGTGGAGGTAAAGCTGAGCCTCTTAATTGCTTCTTTCCTGCCTTTATCTGCTAAAGTCCTATTTGTTCTTGCCTGTCGCCTAGTATTTTCTCCTTTTAACCTTAGGGGTCTGTCTAGAACTGCCCATAAGTAGAGGTCGTAATTTCCTCCTGGACCATCAAGAAGGGACCGGTAACAACACGCATAGAGATCGCTAAATAACACTCGCTTAAATAATCGCTAAGGGGTGGAAAAGCGTAGATATGGATATGATGACCGGTGCGTTAATGCCACGTGTATCCCCTCTCCTGAGGAGTGATTACCGCGTATTGTATCGATGTGATCCTATAGGATAAACAACTTAGGGCTCCCCATTCCTGATATATGCATAGTCTGTAAATCCTTTTACATGTGTTTATACTTCAAACCTTCTGAACTTTAGCACATATGTGTGCTTAGACTGCGAATCTTTCAAAACCTTTTATCTCTTCTACCTATATGTTTTCATTGCTTATGTGCTACTTGTTCCAAAATTCACAAAGCTTGTTTGGACGGGAACCACAGTTGTGGACTTTGAGGGGTGCCTAACACCTTCCCCTTTAAGTAATTTCAAGCCCTTACTCAATCTCTGGTTATTCAAATATGTGTTGTAAATAACCCTTAGTAGGTGCCTTAACACACCTTAATTCGTTAGGTGGTGACTCTTCAATTCCTTCATATACCCTCTTTCCCAAAAGGAAGCGAGTTATCCCAATAATGTCAAAACCCTGACCGATCCGAAAGGAGAGGGGAAAAAGGGGACGCGACAGCATGGCGACTCTGTTGGGGATCTTAGGCATTTACCACTTCAAACTGCTTTGTGAATTTGTACCTTTACTTCATTAATATTTGCATCCCTTTCACTTTCCCTTTATGTGCAATTAATTATTTATTTCTTTCAAGTATTTAATTTTTCTCAAAAGCAAAACTGACATGTTTCCTTGTTTCCCTTTGTAATCACTTTTTAAATTACAACTGTTGTATTTACCGCTTTCATAACGTGCAAATACATGACTACATGCTTTTATTGCTTATTTATTGTTGCATAACCATGCTCAACATCATATTCCACTAGTGCCAATACGAATCCTATAGCAACGCTTGATGAGTGGTTGCGCTCTTCCTATTTTTATATCACCCTTAAATTCGGAAAGGCTTATTTGCGGTAAAACCACTTGATCAACGGTGAAGTCGATGGTTCCGTGCCTTCCCCCTTGAGTTGTCCTCTCAAGGGTACCAGTCTAAAACCCCATAGAAACCTTACTCTATTATACTATACATGCATGGGTTAATGTGTTGTCCGCACAATAACCCTTTAAGACAGCCTTGTCCAAAGTCCACCGGGTTTTCATAATCCCAACGGACATAATCACGTTTTATGCATTTATTTGGAGACCTAAATGCTTGTATGCTAATCATAAATGTATAAATAGCCGAGTCTAGAGGGGGTAAGGGCCTAACTATGTTTGTCTTGCAGAAATATGAGGCACGAAGTCCCTAGATTCGGCATGGTCAGCAACATCCCTCCAATGCTCCTGAACTGGTGGGAGGATCTTCACTCAAGTGATAAGAAACATGTCAAGAAATACCTGGGTAACTTACCGTCTCTCCTAGACATCCAACCCAACAACATGTTGATTGAGGTTGCCACCTTATTTTGCGATAATGAAAGAACCGTGTTCCGTTTTGGGAACATTGAGATGACACCACTGCTAGAAGAAATAAGAGGATTAGCTGGGTTAGTCTGGGAAACCCTTAGGTAACTGATACATGAAAATCGCACAGACAAGGGCTTTCTGAAAATGATGGGTCTGAAGAAGAACCTTGAGTTAGAGTTTTTGAAACAGTCATACATACCTTTTGAGTACTTATATGAAAGGTACGGTCACACCAAATCGTACCATACTCACCATGACGAATTTGCTATTACGTCTTTGGGACATATTCACCGTAGGGTATTTGTCTTCATTGTTTGATTTCTGGGGATGATCGTGTCTCCAACAAAGAAGGAAAGGATTCACACTAGGTTAGCTATGGTAACCAAGACCTTGATGGAGGGAATTGACGGGCAAGCCTTTAGCATCATCTATGATCTTCTCGGACATTTACCGAGCCTTAAAATGCTGTCAAAGAGGAGCTAAGCACTTCGAAGGTTGCAACCTGTTACTACAACTGTGGCTCTTAGAACATCTCCAAAAGGGCCAATACCGTCAAGAATTTCCGCGAAGGGCATGGAACGATCACATTGCTTTCCACCACCCCAAGCGGATGACATATATACCCGACAGATTTGATCAGCCAGAGACTGCCAAGGAGTGGTTATAATTTTTTGAAAACCTAACTGAGGAGCAGGTACAGTGGATGTTCGAGTGGTTTCCAACGGAAAAATTCATCATCATTTCCACGGATGCACCACACCTAGTTCTAATCGGGCTGAGAGGAATATATCCGTATGTTCCTCTCCGATTCATGAGACAAGCAGGCATAAAGCAAGTTGTGCTAAGGGTCGACAAGATGAGCTATTTTCGAGCTGACTTTCAGGCTAATGATATTCCCTACAAGTTCCAAGTCTAACACATGTGGCACTCCAAGATCATAATGGAGAAGAACACCATTGAACCAGACAGGTATCATGCAGGATGTGCACCTTTTTACCTGGCGTGGTTAGAAGACGACTTGGATGGGTTAGTCAGGCCAGGGATCAAGCGAGGCCACATAATCATAGACGAGCATGCCGAGGCTCAGGTCAAGTATAATTGGCTGCGCAAGAGGGTCCACGAGTCTGAGAACAAGCACCGATAGAGACATGAAACCAACAAAAGGTTGATCGACGAATGGAAAGACATGGTCGTCCGTTCCAATAGGAAGCTGGAACACTTGGAGCGAGGCATAGTAGAGCTGGAAGGTAAGATCATCAAAAGGGTCGAAGATTGTCAGAAAGCCGAGGGAAATGAAGGAGGACATCTTGACAGAGCGTACTTGCTGCTGGAACTACGTGAGCTAGGGAACTTGTTCGATGGGATCAAGGATGCCGAATCTGGGGAAGGTCCGTCTGGGATCAAGTAGGATAGATTTTCTTTTTTTCTTTTATCAATGTAATAAGGCCAATGGCCATTAGTGACTTTATTTCCTGCTTATTATTTTTAGTGTCATTTAGGAATCGTCTATTGATATTAATGAAATGAGGCATTTCTGCATCTAAGTTCTCCAGATCAACTTGTCGCTACGCCTACCTCGGGCACAACGAGGCTCCCCAAATTAGGACACGCTTTATATTCCTACACTATGTGCTTAAATACTGAAATATTTTCTCATGATCCTCACTAACTTGGCTACCTTTTGTTTTTGTTTTTATTTTCTTTCTTTTGATTATTCCCCTCCCCAAAGGTTGGTTCGTGCATGCTGGTATCATTATCATACTACACAAGATCCAGGGCCCTCCGCCTTCTCCTCCTCCTAGTCCACCTAAGGGAAAAAGCAAAGGCAAAGGAGAAATGGAAGATTTGAGCAATATCAAGAAAGAAAACACAGTGACAGCTGAAGGAACAAAAGCTTCTGACAGTCAAGGTACTCAGGTCCAGAACGACGCTATGTCGCAACTTGAGCAAAGGTTGTTGAAGCTCCAAGGGGAGCTTGAGCTTGTCCGGAATTCGGCAAATCTATCCTTCTCACTCAGTATTCCAGATGCCAATCATCCAAACACCCAAAACCCCATACCTCCTCAGAACACACCAAACAAACAGAATCCTCCCACAACCCATCACCATACAACTCCACCGAAAAATCCGACTATTCCACCACAATGCAACACTTTCCATACTCTGAGAAACACCCCACTGATCGTCCCTAAACCACAAAACTCCACAAATGACCACCTCTATACCCAGGCGCCAGGCCGTCATAACAACCACATCTACGTGGAGACTCTACCTCACTCCATCCAACCCATTTCTTACACACCCGAATCTAGTGAGAATGATATGCTTATCAAGAATTTGGCTGAAGAACTCAGGAAGCTGACTAGCCGAGTTCAAGGTGTTGAAGGAAGTAAGGGAGTTGAGGGGCTGAACTATGAAGATCTCTTCATACAAACCGTTGTTGAACTACCCGAGGGTTACAAGCCTCCTAAGTTTGAGATGTTCGACGGAACAGGTGATCCTAGGGTCCATCTGAGGACCTATTATGATAAATTGGTTGGAGTGGGAAGAGATGAAAAGATTCGCATGAAGTTATTCATGTGGAGCCTCATAGGGGATGCTTTGTCTTGGTACATCAGCTAAGACCCTAAGAAGTGGTCCAATTGGGTGAACATGGCATCAGACTTCATGGACCGGTTCAGTTTCAGTACGGAGAATGCTCCAGATGTATTTTATATTCAGAATCTTAAGAAGAAGCCCACAGAAACTTTCCGCGAGTATGCTACTCGTTGGAGGTCTGAAGCAGTTAAGGTCAGGCCTGCCCTAGATGAAGAACAAATGAACAAATTCTTTGTACGGGCACAAGACCCACAGTATTATGAGCGGCTGATGGTAAGTGAAAATCACAAATTCTCTGACATCATCAAGTTAGGTGAGAGAATTGAAGAAGGGATTAAAAGCAGAATGATTACCAATTTTTAATCACTATAGGCCACGAACAAGGCCCTGCAGTTTGGTGGCATATCCAAGAAGAAAGATGCAGGAACAGTAATGGTTGCACAGGGAACCAAATCCCCGTTGGTATACCGAACTTCTCTACTCACATACCAAACACCCCCACCAACATATCAGTCAGCACCTCCACCAACATATCAGTCATCTCCACCACCTACCTATCAGCCTACGTCTCCCAGATATACCCAACCAGCTCCTGTTTATCATGCATACAACTCTCAACTATCTCACTTCCAGCCACCCCTGCTCGCCAAAAGTTTCCAAGACCTCGACCCAATTTTGACCGAAGGCCGCCCAAGCAATATACTGCCATTGATGAGCCTATTGACCAGTTGTACGAAAGATTAAAAGCTACTGGTTATGTCACTCCTGTCCCTGTTGTAACCCCTAAGAATCCCTCTCAGTGGGTCAATCCAAATAAAACATGTGCATACCATTCCGGCATGAAGGGACATACAAATGCTGAATGCTGCTCACTGAAAGATAAGATTCAGTCTTTGATTGATAACAAGATAATTTAAGAAAAGGAAGATACTCCCAATGTCCGCAACAATCCGTTTCCAGACCATAGGGGTGGAGGCATCAACATGATCGAAATAGAAGAAGATTGGGACCGAGAGGGGTCGATCGGGTTGATAATAGAAGGTGATGATCCAAAGAAGCCAGAAGTCACTCTTAATATTATCAATTTCCAGATTCAGTCATCAAGAGATGTTGAGGTAGCTACGTCAGTCCCATTCAAGTTTGAAGCAGCACCACCCGTAGATGCGCCTGTTCCGTTTGAGGTCAAAGTAATGCCACCTACTGAGACACCTGTTCCATTTGAAGTGAAAGTAGTTGCACCAATAACAGTGATGGTGTCAACCATGCCACCTTTCTATACCAACGCTGTACCCTTGGATTACGTGGTTGAAGCAAGAAGGAAAGTTAAAATCAAGATAGAAGAAGCTACTGACGCACATGAAATGACAAGGACCGGCAGGGTCTATACGCCTGAACATTTGGCAGAATCTAGCAAGCAAGCTTCCAACATGCCTCCCATCATTGAGACAGGACCAGATGATCTTTGGAGGAAGGTGCAGGCTAAAGAATACTCTGTCATCGATCAGTTGAACAAAACCCCAGCCCAGATATCCATTATGTCATTGCTGCAGAATTCAGAGACGCACAAGAATGCTCTGATGAACGTGCTGAACGAAGCATATGTGCCAAATAACATCACCTGCGGGGAAATGGACAACATGGTAGGTCAAGTGCTGGAGAGTCATAAGATCACTTTCCACGAGGACGAACTTCCACCTGAAGGGTTAAGTCATAAAGAAGCATTGCACATCACTGTGCAATGTGAGGACCACTTCATCACCAGGATTCTGATTAATGGGGGATCCAGCCTCAACATCTGTCCATTGACAACTCTCAAGAAATTGGGCAAGGGGTTGTACGAGATTAGATAAGGGTCTATGAATGTAAAAGCTTTTGACGGTTCTCAGAGGTCTACCATTGGTGAAATCAACCTCTGTATGCAAATGGGACCCACAAGGTTTGAGGTTGAATTTAAGGTAATAGACATATCGGCATCCTACAACCTGTTATTAGGACGGCCATGGATACATGCCGCTGGGGCTGTGGCATCAGCATTGCATCAGGCGGTGAAATTTGAATGGAACCACCAGGAAATGATCATCCATGGAGATGGAAACAATACTATCTATAGTCGCCTGACCTTCCCGGTGGTGGAAGGTAGAAGAAGGTTGGGTGGAGAAACCTACCACCATATCGAGTGAGTCAATGCAATAGACAAAGACAAGTGGTGGGGCAGTAAGATTCAAAGCATACTGAACTGGAGTGGGTATGAGCCTGGCATAGGACTCGACAAGAATCTCAGCTTAAGCGCCATGGCACCACTTTTGGTCTGGGATACAAATACACATGGCAAGAATACAAGAACTGGTCGCCACCATGGCGCGGTCCTTATTACCCATTGGAACAGCCGGTACCACATCTGGAGCAGACCTTTCAGCATGCTGATATCATATGGGGGTCAGAAGAAGAAGAAGCACTGGCAGCCTTGAAGAATCTATTCTTGGAAGATGATGATATGGATTGTTGCGTCATTGTTGAGGAGGAGGAGGAGGAAGGCCCTTCCATCCAAGACGTAAGCAAAGGATCATTCCTTAAGAACTGGATCGTCAGAACATCCAGGGCCAGACGAGTCCCGGGGTAGCAAGACTGAACAAGCGTTGTCAATTTTTATTTGCTAATGACTTCCTTTTCGCATTTTCATTTTTGCAATCAGATCTTCAATGTTCCAAAATATTTGTTTATATTATCAAAAGCGTTTTTATGTTTTAATGAATAAATATTTATTATTACTTTTTATCAATTCTTTCAATACATCATTACCATTTCCTGTCTCGATGAACTAATAACTGTGACATGCAACGAGATAACGCAACAAAAGGACAGTGATTCAGAAGAAGAGGATGATATCATACCTGATGAAATTGTCAGAGAAGTTGAGGATTTCGAGAATAGACTTAAGTCAAATCTGGACGAAACTGAGATTGTCAACCTAGGAGATTCAGAGAATGTCAAAGAAACTCGCATCAGCATTCACTTGTCACCATCAGAGAAGGATGAATACACACAATTCTCGAAAGAATATGAAGACATATTTGCATGGTCGTACGATGACATGACTGGTCTAAGTACATCCATTGTGGCTCACAAGCTGCCAACCAATCCAATGTGCCCACCGGTAAAACAGAAGCTCAGAAAGTTCAAACCTGACATGAGTTTGAAAATCAAAGAGGAAGTCACCAAGCAAATAAACGCCAAGGTTCTACGGGTGGTTGAATATACGACATGGTTAGCCAACATCGTGCCAGTGCCTAAGAAAGATGGAAAGGTAAGGGTTCGTATCGACTACAAGGATCTCAACCGGGCCAGTCCGAAGGATGATTTCCCTCTTCCAAACATACACATCCTGGTTGACAATTGTTCCAAGCATGAACTTAAGTCGTTCGTGGATTGCTTTACTGGTTACCACCAGATTTGGATGGACGAGGAAGACGCTGAGAAAACGGCTTCCATTACGCCGTGGGGAGTCTACTATTATAAGATGATGCCATTCGGCCTAAAGAATGTTGGGTCCACCTATATGAGAGCTATGACCACCATCTTCCACGACATGACACATAAAGAGATAGAGGTATATGTGGACGGCGTCATTATCAAGTCCAAGAAAGCCACTGACCACATAGCAGATATGAGGAAGTTTTTCAACAGGTTGCAGAAATACAACCTGAAACTAAACCCCACGAAATGTGCATTCGAGGTTCCTGCTGGAAAATTGCTTGGGTTCATCGTCAGCCATCGAGGAATAGAATTGGTTCCATCAAAGGTCAAAGCCATCTAAGAGTTACCACCGCCAAAGAACAAGAAAGATGTGATGAGTTTCCTAGGGCGTCTTAACTACATCAAGCCGGTTCATAGCCCAGTCCACGGTCATATGTGAACCAATCTTCAAGATGCTGAAGAAAGATGCTGCAACCAAATGGACACAAGATTGTCAAAAGGCCTTTGACAGAATCAAGGAGTACTTGTCAACACTGCCAGTCTTGGTACCGCCAGAGCCAAGTAGGCACTTGCTACTCTATCTCGCAGTATTAGATGAATATTTTGGCTGCGTTCTGGGGCAGCACGACAAGACAGGGAGAAAATAGCAGGCTATATATTATTTGAGTAAGAAATTCACTGCATACGAGGCACGATATTCTCTATTGGAATGGACTTGTTGTGCTCTCACCTAGGTAGCGCAGAATCTGAAGAACTACTTCTGTGCCTATACAACATATCTCAAATCAAGGATGGACCCCTTGAAATATATCTTTCAGAAACTCATGCCCACTGGCAAGCTGGCTAAGTGGCAAATCCTGCTGAGCCAGTTCGACATTGTCTATGTGACTCAGAAAGCGGTCAAAGGACAAGAATTGGCGTATCATCTTGTAGAGAACCCTGTGGATGGAGAATACGAACCCCTGAAAAGGTATTTTCCTGATGAAGAAGTGTCATTCATAGGAGAAGACATTGCTGAATTCAATGATGGCTGGAGGATGTTCTTTGACGGAGCGGCAAATTTCAAAGGAGTTGGTATTGGAGATGTCCTGGCATCAGAGACTGGTCAACATTACCCAGTATCTGCTAAAATCAGATTCCCATGCACCAACAATATGGCAGAGTATGAAGCCTGCATCTTGGGGCTCAACATGGCCATATATATGAACATTCAGGAGCTATTGGTAATTGGTGACTCAGACCTGCTAATACACCAAGTACAAGGATAATGGGATCCTAAGAATTCCAATATACTGCTGTATTTGCACCATGTGTAGGAATTGAGAAAGAAGTTCACGAAAATAGAATTTCGGCACGTTCCCAGAATTCAGAACGAGTTCGCCGATGCACTGGCCACTCTATCATCCATGATACAACATCCGGATAAGAGTTTCATTGATCCTATTCCAGTGAAGATCCATAGCCAGCCTTCCTATTATGCCCATGTTGAAGAAGAAGCAAACAGAAAACCATGGTTCCATGATATCAGGGAGTATTTGTCGGAGGGAGAGTACCCAGAGCTTGCAAATCATACTCAAAAAATGCACGCTTTGGAGATTGTCCAATAGTTTCTTTCACAACGGAGGTACCCCATACAGAAGAACTCCTGACTTGGGATTACTAAGATGAGTTGACGCAAAGGAAGCTTCCAAACTAGTCGAGGAAATACATGTTGGAACCTGCGGCCCACATATGTATGGTTTTGTCTTGGCCAAGAAGATACTTAGGGCCGGTTATTTCTGGATGACCATGGAAACGGACTGCATCCAATATGTTCGGAAATGGTAAAAATGTCAGGTACATGCAGACATGATAAAAGTACCACCAAACGAGATCAACACAAAAAGCTCACCATGGCCGTTCGCCGCCCGGGGAATGGATGTCATTGGACCGATCGAGCCTACCACCTCAAATGGACACAAATTCATCTTGGTATCTATTGATTATTTCACCAAATGGGTCGAAGCGGCATCTTACAAAGCAGTAACCAAGAAAGTCATGGAAAACTTTGTCCGTGGCCGTATTGTTTGTCGATTCGGAGTTCCAGAGTCAATCATCACCGACAACAACTCCAATCTCAATAGTGATCTGATGAAAGCCATGTGCGAGACTTTCAAAATCAAGCACAGGAATTCTACAACCTATATACCTCAGATGAATGGAGCTGTAGAAGCCGCCAACAAGAACATCAAGAATATATTGAGAAAGATGATAGAGAAGCACAAACAATGGCACGAGAAGTTATCATTTTCCTTATCGGGATACCACTCCATGGTCCGTACGTCAACTGGGGAAACTCCCTACTTGCTGGTTTATGGTATGGAAGTTGTTATTCCTGGTGAAGTGGAGATTCCTTCCTTAAGAATCCTACAAGAAGCCGAGCTCATGATGCAGAATAGATAAAGAGTCATTATGAGCAGATAGCTCTCATAGACGGGAAAAGAATGAATGCAGTGTGCCATGGACAACTTTATTAGAATAGAATGACCAGAGCCTTCAACAAAAGAGGCAAGCCAAGATATTTCGCACCGGGGCAGCTGGTGTTAAAGAAGATCTTCCCACATCAAGATAAAGTCGAAGGGAAATTCTCTCCCAACTAGCAAGGTCCGTATATGGTTCACCGAGTATTGACATGAGGAGCACTTATACTTGCAGAAATGGACAGAGAAGTCTGGCCAAAACCAATTAACTCAGATGCAGTCAAACGGTACTATGTGTAATTCTTTATGCTTTCCCAAGTGATGTGAATTGAAATATGCTTGACCTGATTCTCGTTTAAGAGGGGATACGTAGGCAGCCCTATGGGTTCGGTCACAATTCAATAACAAATCTCATTTCCCCCAGTAATTGGAAACTGGGGCAGAATTTTGAGAAGGACCCTCAAATTTCTGATGCAAGTTCATCCGATCACAGCATACATAACAGTCAGAGTCATCAACCCACCTAAATGGGGCAGAATATTGAGGAGGACCCTCAAAATTACGTAGCATGAGAGGTTTCAATGTCTTGAACAGTGTCACGATCGTCGGTTCATCTAAAATTCTGAAAATATTTTTTATACTACGTCTTTAATAAATCATGCATGTTTGCCTTCATAAATAGCTTTGTTTAGAAAACGCTATCCCGATGATATAAAAAAGATCATCAAGACCGAGCAGAACGATTCAAGCAAAGCCAGCGGGGACACGAACCAACCTTCCCCATCTACAGAACTCACAATTTTTCTTTGGATGCAGGAATAAAGAAACAAACATGCTTTGGGGTCAAAAATCTCAACACAGTCGTAAAATGCCAAAATTTGCTATTAGCACAAAGGATAACATGCTCCGCAGTCATAATTCTCGCAACAATTGCAATACTGCAATCTTCTACCAGCTAAGAAATCCTACTATCATATGCTATTTATTCTTTTGCATAAGGCTAATCTCTGCCTTCCACATCTTGCATGAGGCTAAGCTCTGCCTCCATCTGCATAAGGCTATTCTCTGCCTTCCACATCTTGCATGAGGTTAAGCTCTACCTCCATTTGCATAAGGCTAATCTCTGCCTTCCACATCTTGCATGAGGCTAAGCTCTGCCTCCATCTGCATAAGGCTATTCTCTGCCTTCCTTTTCATGAGGTTAAGCTCTACCTCCATTTGCATAAGGCTAATCACTGCCTCCATTCTGCATAAGGCTATTCTCTGCCTTCCACATCTTGCATGAGGTTAAGCTCTACCTCCATTTTCATAAGGCTAATCTCTGCCTCCATTCTGTATAAGGCTATTATCTGCCTTCCACATCTTGCATGAGGCTAAGCTCTGCCTCCATTTGCATAAGGCTGATCTCTACCTTCCTTTGCACGAGACTAAGCTCTGTCTCCATACTTGCATGAGCTTAAGATCTACCTCCGTCTTGCATAAGGCTTATCTCTGCCTTCAATCTGCATAAGGTTGATCTCTGCCTTCCCTTGCACAAGACTAAGCTCTGCCTCCATTTGCATAAGGCTAATCTCTATCTCCATTCTGCATAAGGCTATTCTCTTCCTTCCACATCTTGCATAAGGCTAAGCTCTGCCTCCATCTGCATAAGGTTGATCTTTGCCTTCCTTTGCACGAGACTAAGCCCTGTCTCCATACTTTCATGAGGCTAAGCCCTGCCTCCAATTTACTTTTTTCATCGAGACTAAGCGCTGTCTCTCAAGCATTATTTACTTCTCTTCTCTTTCGGGCTAAGCTCTGTCCTTCAATTCATAAGACTAAGCTTTGTCTTGTGGACATCATATTATTGCATTTCATGAGCTTAAATATTGCCAACTTGTCCAAAGGCGTCATAGTCTAACGTCATCATCCTCATAGCAGGAAGACACCATGTCATGGCCTAAGGATCTCTCTCAACTTGCATATCATTATTCAAAGGCGTCATAGTTCGGAGGCACCATCCTCATGGCCCGAGAACATCATTTCATGACCTGCGAATCTCCTATCAAACAATTCATGGCCCAGAACATCATGGTCTAAGGACGTCATCCCTAACTGTCCGAAGAAAACTTGCATAGTCCAACGGGAACCTGCATCATGTTTAACTTTACGCACAATATATGCTTGTAGTACTCTTGTTTGCAGGCGACCCGGCGAGAAACGCCTATCCCATAAGCAATTCATTCCCTCATCGCTAGATGTTGCGTACGTTCTTGCAATGACTTCACCGATGAATCCGGAACCACATACGACCTGATTACTGTAAAATCAGGGATATGTAGGCAGCTTAGAAACTAGGGCACGACCCTAAATCTCTTTAACCGTTTCTCTCAGTTAAAATTGGCCATCCTATCTTTACCCGACAACTCTTTCATCCTTTCCGGGTAAAAAAGGGCAGCTTGTAACGACCCTACCGGCCGTTTTGTGTAATCGGACCCCGTTCCCCTAAATAAGACTTCCTGTAGCGGCTTATAGTGATTTAAGATTTGCGGGGATGGGTGGTTCGATATTTGGAAGTGTTTATCGTGGTATAGGAACACTTGGTTCCTTAAGGTTGGCCTTTAAGGCCAAGTTTGACTTCGGTCAATATTTTGAGTATACGACCTCGGAATCAAGTTTTGATGGTTACAGTAGCTTCCTATGATGATTTCAGACTTGTGTGTATGTTCGGAATGGGTTTTGATTGACCCGGGAGCGTTTCAACGCCAAATAGTGAAAATAGAGTTTCCTTAAGTTCATAATTTGGTTTGGAACGTGTTTTTATGTTATCGAGGTCTGAATGGAATTCCGAGACCAGGAATAGTTCTGTTATGTCCTTTATGACTTGCCTGCAGAATTTGGTGTCATTCCAAGTAGTATAGGTCAGTTCGACGCATTGAAACCGAATTCAAAAACTTGAAGTTCTCAAGTTTGATCTTTAGAGGTTTTGAGGGTGATTTTGAGTTTTAGCATTGTTTTGAGTGTTCCGAAGGCTCGAGCGAGTCCGTATGATGATTTAGGACTTGTTGGTATATTTGGACGGGGGCTCGGGTGGGCCCAGGTGCTTCCTGGGCACTATACAAGGCCAAAAAAATCAGCAGCCTTAACTGCCGGTGCACCTGAACTGGTGTGACCGCAGGTGCGGTTGCCCAGTCGCAGGTGCGAGACTGCTCATGCGGTCCAGGCCTCGCAGGTGCGGCCCCAGGGGAGAAGGTCCATTATCACAGGTGCAGACATGATTCCTCAGGAGCGGAGCCGCAGGTGCGTGCCTCCCTCCGTAGGTGCGATCCTAGGCCTTCTTGGCCACTTCTGCAGTTGCGAGCCTTGGCTCACAGGTGCGGGACCGTAGATGCGATCCTCGAGCTGCAAGTGCGAATCACTGATGGCAGTGAGTTCTTTAAACACGAGACTTAACCATTTTTCACCCTATTTCTTCCTCCATTGGCGATTTTAGGAGCTTGAGAGAGAGCCAAACGACCTAGCTACTAAGAGGTAAGTAATTTCCACTTCAATGTTGGTTTAATACATCAATTCCTAGGTAGATTAACACCCTAATTAGTGTAAATCAAGGGTTAGAGTGGAAACCTAGGGCTTGATGAGTTATAGGGAATTTCTACACTTAGTTACCATGAAATCATACAAATAATGATCCTTAGGTTATGGGTGAGAGTTTTCTTCGAAGAATTCTAGGAATCCGAGCATGTGGGCCCGGGGGTGTATTTAGGGATTCTTCAAAGTAAGATGAATTAACTAAACTAGTAGGAGAATCTCATACTCTTGAGTGTATATTGACATTTTTGTATAACATTTGACTAGTTTCAAGTCCTTAGGTGACAAGTTTGGAGTTTCGGGCGCGTTCTTGACCCTGGAAGTAGGTTCTACACGAGGTGAGTCTCCTTTCCAACCTTCTAAGAGGGAATTGTCCCCATATGTAATTATAAATGATTGAAATGTCTTTATTTGCGGGGGCTACGCACGCACGAGGTGACGAGAGTCTGTGCATAGCTACTACTATGTTATGTCGGGTAGTTTTAGGGCTCACAAGCATGTTTTATGTTCCTTCCCTATATCTCTACATGTATCCCTAGTTGATTATTATCCTTGAACTAGTATGAGAATATTAGGAAGTTACATTCAGATTTACTGTTGCCCTAGTCCTTTTTTCTAAGTATAATCTCTATTAAATTCTTGAATTTCCTGTTAACTCTGAGTGTGAATACGAGCACCCGCGTCGCATGTATTATTTGTGAGCGAGGTAGCCTTATAATTATGTCAATCGCGTCGCATGATCGATTCGCGAGCAGGATAATAGATGCATCTATGGTTCGAGCCGTTCGACCCTCGGCAGTGCACATTTATTTTTGCGTCGCTTCGGCCGTACGCCTCGACATACTATGTGCTGTGTATTTGACTGGGAGTCTTATCATTATTATCAAATAAATTGCTCTTTGTGGAGGGGAACTTGGGACTTTCATGAAAACTGTTATTTGACACATGAGGGTAGATTGCAAATTTACATGCTTGATATTTCATGTCTTCTTGATTTCCATAACTGCTAATCCTGCTTAGTTTCATTTAAATATGTTATTGTCATTGACCCTAGTGAGTATCAAGTCTACCTCTCGTCACTACTTCTTCGAGTTTAGACGAGATACTCACTGGGTTCATATTTGTTTATATGTACTCATGCTACGCTTCTGTACTTAATTGTACAGGTTCTGAGGCAGGTGCATCTGGTTATCCGACCGGAGCGCGATCCTGAGAGTATTCCGGGCCTGACTTCACGGTGAGCTGCTCCTCCTGGCGATCCTTAGCAGCACTGTAGAGTTATCTATTATTTTGGATATTTCTGTCTATTCTCTTCAGACAGTAGTACATTCATTTTGTCTAACCTTGTATATTGTACTAGTCGCATGTAGACTTGTGACACTAGGTCCCGACTCACGTAGTAGACTTTCTAGTATTTTTGTTAAACTGCATATGTTGGCACATGGTTTTGAGTTACATTGAGTTAAGTTGCCTCACTTATCTACTTCCATTTCACGATTTTTCTTAAGTTAAAACTTGGCAAGTATTTGAATATCCTATTAAATGGGGTAACCTCGTTAGTAAACTAGTGTTGGCTTGCCTGACTCTGGTGTTGGGCTCCATCACGACCTGAGTTGGAAATTTGGGTCTTGACAACATGGTATCAGAGCTCTAGGTTCACGTAGGTCTCACAAGTTCTAGGCAAACCTAACAGAGTCTTGAGGATCGATAAGAAGACATTTATATTTATCTTCGGGAGGCTATAGGGTGTTAGGAAACCTCTCTTTATTCATATTTTATCGTGCAGTCAATGGTTTACTAAATCTCGTTCTTCTATTCTCTCACAGATGGTGAGGACTCGTGCAGCTGACGTTCCTGACCCGGGAGATGCCTCTACCCCCGCCGTTTGAGGTTGTGGTAGTGGCCGTGGGAGGGCACCGACCCGAGGTAGGGGACGAAGGCATCCCATAGTTGTTCCATTAGCACCCCCAGCAGATCCGGTAGAGGATCCCATTACTGATGAGCAGGGTGAGGTGCCCCCAGCAAATCCGGCCTCGATGGAGTTCATGATTGCACCGGGCTTCCAGGAGGTTATGGGTCGTATGATGCGGTTCATGGACACTATGACCCAGGCTGGTTTATTTCTAGAATATCCTGCTACATCCCAGGCAGGAGGGGGAGTCCAAACCCCTACTGCCCAGGCCGCAGAACATGCAGCGGCGGTATATCAGACTCCAAGTACACTGTATGTGGGTGGAGCACAACCGGTAGCAGCAGCACCAGAGCTCAGACCAGTTGCGGACGGCGATCCGCAAACGTTACTGGATAGATGGACCCAATTGCACCCACCTGTCTTCGGAGGTGAGAGGAGAGGATGCCCAGGACTTTATTGTTAGGTGCAGAGATAAGTTGCACAACATGAGGATTTTGGAGTCCCATGGAGTTGACTTCACTACTTTCCAGCTAGAGGGCAGGGCCCGCAGATGGTGGCAGTCATTTATCCTTGGTAGGACAACAGGTTCCCCTCCTATCACATGGGAGCAGTTCACTCAGATGTTCCTGGACAGGTACATTCCACCCTCCGAGAGGGAAGAGCTGCGGTATCAGTTTGAGCAGCTGGAGTAGGGGCAGATGTCAGTGACCGACTACGAGGCCAGGTTTTCAGAGTTGTCTCGTCATGCCCTTATGATACTTCCTACTGATGGTGAGAGAGTGCGGAGGTTTGTAGCTGGGCTGCACTCAGGTATTAGAGACAACATGGCTCGAGCGGTGGAGATGGGAACTCCCTATCAGATTGTGGTCGAGATAGCTCACTGGATTGAGGGTTACCGATCGAGGGGCAGAGAGCAGGGTCAGCAGGACAAGAGAGCCAGATTTTCTTGAGATTTAAGAGGTGCCCCAGCCAGGGGTAGAGGTCAGTTCGGTAGAGGCCAGCCCAGCAGGCCTCCATATTCAGCTCCTCCACCACCTCCCCGTGGTGATCCAGTGAGACCTTATTTCAGCGCCATGCCGGAGAGTTCTTACCGCCCACCAGCCATTCAGGGTTCC
Source organism: Nicotiana undulata (assembly GCA_005239495.1). Taxonomy (NCBI): domain Eukaryota; kingdom Viridiplantae; phylum Streptophyta; class Magnoliopsida; order Solanales; family Solanaceae; genus Nicotiana; species Nicotiana undulata. The sequence goes on from MDKH01062201.1 coordinate 22,392, forward strand.
TCCGGCGGGTATTTAGGTCATCAGGGGTCTTCTAGTCCTTACTTTAGTGCCATGCCAGAGGGTTCTCGCCGTCCCCCAGCTATCCAGGGTTCTTCTTCAAGGAAGCAGGCCATGCTATCAGTGAGATGTTACGAGTGTGGGGATTCAGGACATATGAGGAGGACTTGTCCCAAGCATCGGGGCAAGGACGTTCAGCAGAGTTATCAGAATGCATTCTCAGCACCGGCGCCCCGTCCACCCAGAGGTAGAGGATAGGCTGGTAGAGGTCGTCCCAGAGGTGGAGGCCAGGCAGGGGGAGCTCAACTAGATTATAGTCAGTCCAACAGAGGTCAGTCTTCAGGTACTCCAGCCAGATTCTATGCTATTCCGGTCCGAGCAGATGTAGTGGCCTTTGACGCCGTGATCACAGGTACTATTTCAGTATGTGGTAGAAATACATCAATGCTATTTGACCCAGGATCCACTTATTCATATGTGTCAGCCTTATTTTCTTGTTTTCTGGATGTCCCTCGTGAGTCCTTGGGTACTCCTATTTATGTGTCCACTCCCGTGGGTGATTTTGTGGTGGTAGACCTGATTTATCGGTTCTGTGTAGTCACATTTTGTGGGTTCGAGACTAGAGCGAACCTCTTATTGCTCGATATGGTTGATTTTGAGATTATCTTGGGGATGGATTGGCTATCTCCCTATCATGCCATCTTGGATTGCCATGCCAAGACGGTTACTTTGGCCATGCCTGAGTTGCTTAAGTTGGAGTGGAGAGGTTCCTCAGTTAGTGCAGCCAACCGGGTTATTTCATTTATGAAGGCTCGACATATGGTCGAGAAGGGTTGTCTGGCCTATCTTTCCTATGTGCAGGACACCACCGCCGAGTCTTCGATGATTGATTCGGTGCCAGTTGTTCGAGAGTTTGCTGATGTATTTCCTTCAGACCTTCCGGGAATGCCTCCGGATCGTGATATTGATTTCCTCATTGATGTAGCTCCTGGAACCCAGCCTATATTTATTCCTCCGTACCGTATGGCTCCGAAGTAGTTGAAGGAGAAGCTTGAGGAGTTGTTAGCTAATGGGTTTATCAGACCGAGTCTATCGCAGTGGGGTGCTCCAGCCTTATTTGTGCAGAAGAAAGATGGGTCTATGCGGATGTGTATTGATTACCGCCAGTTGAACAAGGTCACCATTAAGAACAAGTATCCTTTGCCGCGCATCGATGATTTGTTTGACCAGTTGCAGGGTGCTAGGGTGTTTTCTAAGATTGATTTGAGATCGGGATATCATCAGTTGAAGGTTTGGACCTCAAATGTTCCAAAGACTGCTTTTCGTACGAGATATGGCCACTATGAGTTCCTAGTGATGTCCTTTGGCTTGACTAATGCCCCAGCAGCATTTATGGACTTGATGAATAGGGTGTTCAGGCCGTATATTGATTCTTTTTTCATCGTCTTCATTGATGACATTTTGATTTACTCACGTAGCCTGGGAGAGCACGAGCAACATTTGAGAGTTGTGCTCCAGACATTGTGAGAACAGAAACTATACTCTAAGTTCTCCAAGTGTGAGTTCCGGCTGGACTCCGTAGCATTCTTGGGGCATGTAGTATCCGGAGAGGGTATCAAGGTTGATCCTAAGCAGATTTAGGTAGTTCAGAGTTGGGCACGTCCTACTTCAGCTACAGAGATCAGGAGTTTCTTGAGTCTAGTAGGCTACTATCGACGATTTGTGGAGGGGTTTTCATCCATTGCATCCCCACTAACTAGATTGACTTAGAAGAATGCCCCGTTCCGATGGTCTGACGAGTGTGAGGCGAGCTTTCAGAAGCTTATGACAACATTGACCTCAGCACCAATTTTGGTATTGCCTTCCGGTTCTGGGATGTATACAGTGTACTGTGACGCTTCACGCGTTGGCTTGGGGTGTGTGTTGATGCAGGAAGGGAAAGTTATTGCTTATTATTCGTGCCAGCTGAAAGTTCATGAGAAGAATTATCCGGTGCACGATTTGGAGTTGGCGGCGATTGTTCATGATCTTAAGATTTTGAGGCACTACTTGTATGGGGTGTCTTGTGAGGTTTATACAGACCACCGCAACTTGAAACACTTTTTCAAGCAGAGGGATCTTAATTTGAAGCAGCACAGATGGCTTGAGTTGTTGAAGGATTATGACATCACCATTCTTTATCATCAGGGCAAGGCAAATGTGGTAGCAGATGCTTTAAGTAGGAAGGCGGAGAGTATGGGTAGCTTGGCTTATATTGCAGCGGAGGAGAGACCTCTAGCCTTGGACATTTAGTCCTTGGCTAATCGCCTGGTAAGATTAGACCTTTCAAAGGCGCGTCAAGTTCTTGCACATGTGGTTGCTCAGTCTTCGTTATTGGGGGAGATTAAGGCTCTACAGTTCGATGATCCGTGTTTGGCAGAGCTACGGGAGACAGTGGTTCAGGGTGGTGCCAAGGAGGTTACTATGGGCAAGGATGGTGTTCTGAGACTTCATGGCCGTTTATGTGTTCCTAATGTTGATGGCCTGAGGGAGAGGATCCTGGAGGAGGCACACAATTCTCGGTATTCTGTTCATCCTGGTGCTACGAAGATGTATCGTGATTTGAAGCAGCATTACTGGCGGAGGCGAATAAAGAAGGACATTGTGGAGTATGTGGTTAGGTGCCTTAATTGTCAGCTGGTTAAATATGAGCACCAGAGGCCAGGAGGCCTACTTCAGCATATGCCCATTCCTGAGTGGAAGTGGGTGCGCATCACTATGGACTTCGTGGTTGGGTTGCCTCGGACTTTGCGGAAGGCTGACGCGGTTTGGGTCATCGTGGATAGACTGACCAAATCGGCGCATTTCATTCCTGTGGCTACTACTTATACTTCTGAGAGGCTAGCCCAGATCTACATTCGGGAGATAGTCTGGTTGCACGGTGTGCCGGTATACATTATATCAGATCGAGGTCCTCAGTTCACCTCGCACTTCTGGAGAGAATTGCACAGAGAGATGGGCACTCAGATAGATCTCAACACAGCATTTCACCGTAGACTGATGGGCAGTCGGAGCGTACATTTCAGATATTGGAGGACATGCTGAAGGGCATGTGTGATTGACTTTGGAGGTTAGTGGGACCAGTTCTTGCCTTTGGCCGAGTTTGCTTACAATAACAGTTATCAGTCCAGCATCGAGATGGCTCCATTTGAGGCATTGTATGGTCGACAATGTCGTTCTCCTATCGGGTGGTTTGAACCTGGCGAGGCTACATTATATGGCACGGACCTGGTGAGAGATGCCTTGGAGAAGGTGAAGTTGATTCAGGAGAGGCTCCGCACAACACAGTCCAGACAGAAGAGCTATGCGGAACAGAAGGTGCGTGATGTGTCATTTATGGAGGGAGATAAGGTTCTATTGAAGGTCTCACCAATGAAGGGTATTATGAGGTTCGGGAAGAAGCGTAAGCTGAGCCCGAGGTTTATAGGTCCTTTCGAGGTATTGAGGCGAGTGGGGGAGATTGCTTATGAGCTTTCCTTACCTCCCAGCTTATCAGGAGTTCATCCGGTCTTTCATGTATCCATGCTCCGGAGAAACCACGACGAATTCTCTCACGTGGTTGATTTCAGCACTATTCAGTTGGATGAAAGACTGGGCTACGAGGAGGAGCCAGTTGCTATTATTGACAGACAGGTTCACAAGTTGAGATCCAAGAGAGTCTCTGCTGCGAAGGTCTAGTGGAGGGGCCAACCGGTCGAGGAGGCGAATTGGGAGTCCGAGGAGGACATGCAGAGCAGATATCCACACTTATTCAGCACTCCAGGTATGATTCTAGACCCGTTCGAGGATGAACGTTTGTTTAAGAGGTGGAGAATATAACGACCCGACCGGTCGTTTTGCGTAATCGGACTCCGTTCCCCTAAATAAGACTTCCCGTAGCGTCTTATAGTGATTTAAGACTTGCGGGGATGGGTGGTTCAATATTTGGAAGTGTTTAGAGTGGTATATGAACACTTGGTTCCTTAAGGTTGGCCTTTAAGGCCAAGTTTAACTTCGGTCAACATTTTGAGTAAACAACCTTGGAATCGAGTTTCGACGTTCCAGTTGCTTCTTATGATGATTTCGGACTTGTGCGTATGTTCAGAATGGGTTTAGGATGACCCGGGAGCGTTTCGACGCCAAATAGCGATAATAGAGTTTCCTTAAGTTCATAATATGGTTTGGAACGTGTTTTTGTGTTAGTCCGAACGGAATTCCGAGATCGGGAATAGTTTCGTTATGTCATTTATGACTTGCCTGCAAAATTTGGTGTTATTCCGAGTAGTATAGGTCGGTTCGGCGCATTGAAACCGAATTCAAGAACTTAAAGTTCTTAAGTTTGATTCTAAGGGGTTTTGAGGGGTGATTTTGAGTTTTAGCGTTGTTTCTGGTGTTCTGAAGGCTCAAGTGAGTCCCTAATATGATTTAGGACTTGTTGGTATATTTGGACGGGGGCTCGGGTTGGCCCAGGTGCCTCCCGGGCACCAAACGAGGCCAAAACAACCAGCAGCCTTAACTGCTGGTGCACCTGAACTGGTGTGACTGCAGGTGCAGTTGCCCAGTCGCAGGTGCGAGACCGCTCCTGCGGTCTAGGCCTCGCAGGTGCGGCCCCAGGGGAGAAAGTCCATTATCGCAGGTGCGGACATGATTCTGCAGGAGCGGAGCCGCACGCGCGGGCCTCCCTCCGCAGGTGCGATCCCAGGCCTTCTTGGCCACTTCCGCAAGTGCGGTCTTCGAGCCACAGGTGCTAAATCACTGATGGCAGTGAGTTCTTTAAACACGAGACTTAACCATTTTTCACCCTATTTCTTCCTCTATTGGCGATTTTTGGAGCTTGAGAGAGATCCAAATGACCTAGCTACTAAGAGGTAAGTAATTTCCACTTCAATGTTGGTTTAATACATCAATTCCTAGGTAGATTAACACCCTAATTAGTGTAAATCAAGGGTTAGAGTGGAAACCTAGGGCTTGATGAGTTTTAGGGAATTTCTCAACTTAGTTACCATGAAATCATACAAAAATCATATATTAATGCTCCTTAGGTTATGGGTGAGAGTTTTCTTCGATTAATTTCCGGAATCCGAACATGTGGGCCCAGGGGGTGTATTTAGGGATTCTTCAAAGTAAGATGAATTAACTAATTACTGCATGACTTTGATTTTTACCTTATTATTCTACCTAGTTTCAAACTATATATATATGCTCTCTCATTAACACAAAACAGACAAACACATTGGTTCAAAAGTTCTCTCTCACACTCAAACTTTCTGCTCTCTTTCTCTTTTCTCTGGTTACTTGCTATTGTTCTAAGTCAGCCGACAGTAAGCCAAGGATGATTACTATACTCACTTGCTTCTCACTTTGTGTTTACTACCTCTCTACTGGTATGTCTTGATTTCAATTCCAGTCCGGAAACCAATATGTTTCTTTTACTACTTCAGTTCACCATGTTTCTGATCTGTTTCTACCTATGGTTTGTTGTTCAACATATAATTCACATGTTTACATTATTGTTCATCTAGGATGTCATGTTATGTCCTTACGATCGGCATGTTCTTGTAAGCTTATAGTTTGTCTCAATGTGATTCTACCCTACCTTGATTGCTTGTTTATTTGTTGCCCAATTCTGTGTGCACTCATGTTTGCAAAACAGTCTTGTTATACTAATTTACCTGATTCTGTGATTGATTCTGAAGTTCATGCTATCTCCTAACCCCCCATGAACCCCCCCTAAAGCCTCTCTGCTTCTGTAACTTTGTCTAATTAATACTCCTAAATCCATGTCTTATTATCTGCACCAATGACAAAAGACTTCTGTGATGACCCAAAAGGTCATCTTATGTAATTTAAGCTATATCTGTGTTCCGAGGCTTCGAGAGCCTCCGTTAGCCTCACCTCGATTTGCGTGCACAGCCTGGGCGTGTAGCCGGAAAGCTTATATGTGAAAAACTAATAAAAGAATGAGTTTTGATAATTAATAAATGAATATAGTTG
>ML257517.1:0-54450 GCA_005239495.1 Nicotiana undulata
ATGGCAGAAACTGATCCCATGAACCACCAAAATCAATCACACAAGCCTGTAACATATCCTTCAAAATCTGAATAGTCCGTTCCGACTGCCCGTCGGTTTGAGGGTGAAATGCAGTGCTCAACTCTACATCAGTACCCATACCTTTCTGTACGGCCCTCCAAAATTGGGATGTGAAATGAGTACCTTTGTCAGAAATAATAGAAACTGGAACTCCATGCAACTGGATAATCTCCTTAATGAAAATACCAGCTAACCGCTCTGAAGTATAAGTAGTACTGACCGGAATGAAATTCGCGGACTTGGTCAATCTATCCACAATGACCCAAATAGCATCAAAACCCTTCGAAGTCCGTGGAAGCCCAACTACAAAGTCCATAGTAATTCNCCACTTCCACTCTGGAATATCTAACCTCTGAAGCAAACCACCTGGTCTCTGGTGCTCATACTTGACCTGCTGGCAGTTGAGACACCGTGCTACATACTAAACAATATCTCTCTTCATCCGCCTCTACCAATACTGCTGTCTCAAATCCTGATACATCTTCGCGGCACCCAGATGAATAGAATACCGCGAACTGTGAGCCTCTGCTAATATCAACTCTCGAATACCATCTACGTTGGGCACGCAAATACGGCCCTGCATCCTCATAACTCCATCATCACCAATGGTCACATCTCTGGCATCACCCCGACGAACTCTATCCTGAAGGACTAATAAGTGTCGGTCATCATACTGTCGTGCCTTAATCTGATCAAATAAAGAAGACTGAGAAACCATGCTAGCTACCACCCGTGGAGGATCTGACAAATCCAGTCTCACTAACTGACCTGCTAAAGCCTGAACATCAAGGGCTAAAGGTCTCTCTGCTGCTGAAAAATAAGCTAGACTTTCCAAACTCTCGGCTCTGCGACTAAAGGCATCGACCACCACATTGGCCTTCCCCGGATGATACAAAATAGTCAAGTCATAGTCCTTGAGAAGCTCCAACCATCTCCTCTACCGCAAATTTAAGTCCTTCTGCCTCAACAGATACTACAAACTACGATGATCGGTGAAAATCTCACATTGTACTCCATACAAATAATGCCGCCAAATCTTCAAGGCATGAACAATAGCAGCTAACTCCAGATCGTGCACTGGATAATTCTTCTCGTGCACCTTCAACTGTCTTGACGTGTAGGCAATCACCCTACCATCCTGCATCAACAGTGCTCCCAAGCCAACTCTAGAAGCATCACAATAAACCGTATAAGAACCCGAATCAATAAGCAACACTAACACCGGAGCTGTGGTCAATGCTGACTTGAGCTTCTGAAAGCTCTCCTCACATTCGTCGGACCATCTGAATAGAACACCCTTCTCTGTCAATTTGGTTAGAGGTAAAGCAATAGAAGAAAATCCTTCCACAAAGCGACGGTAGTAACCCGCCAAACCAAGGAAATTCCGAATCTCTGTAGCTGAAGACGGTCTAGGCCAACTCTGCACCGCCTCGATCTTCTTCGGATCAACCTGAATACCCTCACTAGACACCACATTCCCCAAGAAAGCTACTGAACCAAGCCAAAACTCACACTTAGAGAATTTTGCATAAAGCTTCTCCTCCCTCAATCTCTGCAACACGATTCTCAAGTGATGAGCATGCTCTTCTTGGATACGAGAATAAACCTGAATGTCATCAATGAACACAATAACAAATGTATCAAGGTACGGCTGAAATATGTTGTTCATCAATTGCATGAACGCTGTTGGGGCATTGGTCAGCCCAAATAACATAACCGAAAATTCATAATGACCATATCTGGTCCTGAAAGTCGTCTTCAGAATATCAGAATTCTAAATTTTCAACTGATGATACCCTGACCTCAAGTCGATCTTGGAGAATACCTCAGCTCCCTGAAGCTGATCAAATAAGTCATCAATACGAGGCAAGGAATAACGATTCTTCACTGTAACCTTATTCAACTGTCTATAGTTAATACACATGCGCATCGAACCATCCTTCTTTTTCACAAACAACACCGGCGCACCCCAAGGCGATACACTAGGCCGAATGAACCCCTTATCTAAGAGTTCCTGAAGCTGCTTTTTTAATTCTTTCAACTCTCTCGGTGCCATACGGTAGGGTGGAATAGAGATAGGATGAGTATCTGGCACCAGGTCAATACCAAAATCGATATCCCTGTCAGGTGGCATGCTTGGCAGGTCTGCAGGAAATACATCCGGAAAATCACGTACTACAGGTACAGAATCAACGGATGGGGTCTCACTACTAACATCCCTCACAAACGCAAGATAAGCTTCGCACCCTTTCTCAACCATACGCTGAGCCTTTAAATAAGAAATCACTCTACTAGGCACATGCTCTATAGACCCCCTCCACTCAACTCTCGGAACTCCGGGCATAACTAAGGTAACGGTCTTAGCGTGACAATCAAGAATAGCAGGACATGGGGTTAACCAATCCATGCCCAGAATTACATCAAAATTGACCATACTGAGTAACATCAAGTCCACTAGGGTCTTCAGACCCCCAATAGATATAAGACACGACCAGTACACACGGTCCACAATAATGGTATCACCCACCGGAGTCGAAACATGAACAGAAGTAACTAGAGACTCACAGGGCATATTCAGAAAATGAGCAAAATAGGATGAGACATAAGAGTACATGGAACCAGGGTCAAATAAAGCCAAAGCATCACTGTGGCAAACTGAAATAGTACCTATAATCACCGCATCGGAAGCCATAGCATCAGGTCTAGCCGGAAGTGCATAAACACGTGGCTGACCTCCACCTGCTCGACCTCCACCTCTAGGACGGCCTCTAGCTGCCTGACCACCACCCCTAGCGGCCTGGGTAAGTGGTTAAGTGACTGGGGCTGAAGCCGAGGGCTGAACCCTCTGTTGAGCTGAACTAATAGGACGACGGGGAAACTGCCTCCACTCATGTCCGAACTCTCCATACTCATAACAATTACCTGGAACTGGAGATGAAAACTGACAAAAAACCCTGCCACCGTGATAACCACCAGACGAACCATGCATAGAAGAACCCTGATAAGATGATGCTCAAGCGGAGCTCTGAGATGGAAGGGCACTAAAAGATGAACGTCCCTGATGAGAATTGCGAGGACCCTGCCCCGACGACACACCACTGTAGGCTGGGCAAACTGGCTGTGGAGGTCTAAATGAACGACGTCTATTAGGCTGAATTTGCCCTCTGGAAGGGGCACCACTGAAATTACCTGATCCCCGAGGCCTCTTGACCTCTCATTCCTCATGATCCTGCCTATGAACTGACTCAATATCCCGAGCAATATCAACAACCTACTCAAATATGACTCCAGACACCCTCTCTATGGTCATCAAAATCCGAAGCTGATACGAGAGACCATCTACAAACCTCATAATCCTCTCCCTGTCAGTAGAGACAATCTCAGACGCATGTCTGGCTAACTCAGAAAACCTCATCTCGTACTTGGGGACTGATAATTCTCCCTGGCGCGGCTGTTCAAACTGCCTGCGTTGCTCCTCTCTGTGGGACTGAGGAACATATTTCTCCAAAAAGATCGTGGAGAACTGCTGCCAGGTGAGAGGTGCTGAACCAACCATCCTACGCCTTTCGAATGACTCCCACCAAGTAAACGCAGCACCCGCAAACTGAAATGTAACAAACGAGACCCCACTGGTCTCCAAAATACCCGCAGTACGTAGTATCCTATGGCATTTATCAAGAAAACCTTGGGCGTCCTCACCCTCTGTGCCACTGAAGGTCGGAGGCTTAAGTCTGCTGAACCTCTCCAACCTACGCTGCTCATCCTCAGGCATAGCAGCGACCACAAAATCCTGAGCTGGAGCAACCGGCTGAACTGGGGCTGCTCCTGGTGCCTGAATACCCCGTACAATCTGCTCAGGTGTCCGGGCAGCTGGAGTCTGATTGCCTCCCCCGGTCTGAGCTGCAGTGGCAGTAGTAGACATAGAAACTGCGTGAGCTAAACTGTAACATACAGTCAATATCTGATCTAGGGTCTCCTGAAGACTCGGAATAACAATAGGCATTGTCGGTGCCTGAGCCTGTTCCGCTGGAGCTCCATCGGTTGGAACCTGATCCTGAACGATAGGGGGATCCTGCGGTACTACCCCGACTGCTGCCTGGGCTGGTCCCCTAACTCTACCACACCCTCGACCCCTTGTGGGTCTGGCTGGTGCCTGGTCACCCTGATCGGTATTGCGTGTCCTCGCCATTTGTGAGAGAATGAAACAACGTAAGTTTAGATTTCAAGAATCAATAGATTGGCACGAAAGAGTTCAAGAAAATATAGATGTTTCCTAAAAGTTCTGCAGCCTATCGAAGATAAGTACAGACGTCTATGTACCGATCCACAAGACTCTACTAAATCTGCTCATGATCGTTGGGTCCTATGTTACCTAGTGCTCTGATACCAACTTGTCACGACCCCAAATCCTAACAGGACATGATGACGCCTATCATGGAACTAGGCTAGCCAACCATCACTTTACTACGCATTTGTTCAATTACAAGAGTTCACAATTTAATAACAAGCATGCAACCATAGCATAAATAATGAAATTAATATTAACGTCCCAATAATTGTCTAACCAACCTCCCAAGAACTGGAGTCAATAGTCATGAGCATCTAAGAATAAATAAATCTAAATCTGTTAAAACTATAATATATGTCTCTGAATCAAATACTAAAGCTAAATAGGTAAGGGAAATGGAGAAGTTGTGGACGTTGGACAGCTACCTCGAAATCCCGTGAAATGCTGCTATCGAACCTGCGTCAGCTACTGCTGCGAGATAGTACCTGGATCTGTGCACAGAGGCACAGAAATCTTTATGAGTACGCCAACTCAGTAGTAATGAAAATAAATCGCAGTCTGAGTAATATAAACACACAGAACAGGTACACAATTCCACAAACCAGCAAAACATCAAGTCACCAAGTAGTATTCAACAATTTTATAAGTTTGAAATCAGTTTCCACAAAACCTTTGAGAACAAATAAATATCGATATATCTCACTGAATCCTCAATAAAACTCAATTTGAAAACGAAGTAAAACACTTCTATACTAGTAGTAATAGTATGTACCTCTAAATTAAATCAGAAGAATTAATGTCCTGCAATAGTGTCATGCAAAGAATTGAGTTCTAACCTAGAAGAAATGGACCATAAATCAAATTTACATGTTATATATCAAAATTTTGTTATATTGCTAGCCTCAGGATTCCTCTAAAGTGACACACATCCACATGTACAGACCTGGTGGATATCGAACTGCTATAATCAATAATAAAGCCAAATTTATATTAGGACTTATTATTACGTGTGACTATACAACATAACCTCCCATGTAAGTTGCAAAGGGTTTTCATTTATTTATCTGTAACGACTCGACGGGTCGTTTTGAGCCATAGCACATCATTTGGAGGTTTGGGGCCTCAAGTAGCTTCACTTTAGGTATTATGGCTTGTACGTGTGGTCGGAATTGAATTTCGGGAAGTTCAGAGTTGATTTGGAAATAAAATTCTCATTTCGAAAGTTTTAAGTTGGAAGAACTGACAAAGGTTTAAATTCTGATTAAACAAACTCTTAATTGATATTTTAAGGTTTTAATATGTTTGTATGATGATTTTGGGCTTGGGCGTATGTCCGAATCGAGTTTTGGATGACTCGGGAGAATTTCGACACCTATTATGGAAGGTTGGTATTTTGAAAGTTTAAGAAATTCTTAAGTTTGACTTGAAGTGGATTTTAATGTTATTGATGTCTGTTTGGGATTCCTATCATGGGAATAGATCTTTATGGTGATTTGGGTCTTAGGAGAGCGTCCAGATGTGGATTTGGAGGTCTGTGGGTCGTTTCGGCATTAATTGGCAAAGTTGGGAAGTACGAAGATTTTGGAAAGGATAACCGGGTGTGGACCTTTTGATATCGGGGTTGGATACCAATTCGGAAGTTGGAATAGGTCCATAATGTCATTTAGGACTTGGGTGCAAAATTTGAGGTCAATCGGACGTGATTTGATAGGTTTCGGCATCAGATGTGAAAGTTAGAAGTCCAATAGTTTATTAGACTTGAATCGATGCGCAATTCGTAGTTTCGATGTTGTTTGGCGTGATTTGTAGTCTCGACTAAGTTTGTAATGTGTTTTGGGACACATTGACATATTTGGTTAAGGTCTCCAGGGCCTCGGGTGGATTCCTAATGATCAACAGATCGAATTTGGACTTGGATGAAGTGTTGAGGCAGTTGTCTTCTTGTGTGACCGCACCTGCGAGGTTTTGGCCGCAGGTGCGGAGCCGCAGAAGCGGCCAAGAGGGACGTAGATGCAGATTTTCATTGGGCAGTGCTGAGACCACAGATGCGGTCATCCAGTGGCAGAAGCGGGACAACACTTGTGGAGTAGCCGACGCAGAAGCGTGGACGCAGATGCGCATGAGGCCGCAGAAGCGGACAACGACCTTGTCTTGGTTTATCACAGGTGCGAGACTTGGAGACGCAAAAGCGGTTGTCGCAGAAGTGACCTTCTCACCGGAGAAGCAGATTTGGGTTAGGTTTTAAGGCTTCTTTAAAAATGAGGGTTTGGCATATTTTCATTGCATTTCGTCCATGGGATCCAATTTTGGAGCACTTATGGAGTGCCATCTTCACCAACTATAAGAGGGTAAGTGATTTCTTCACATTGTGATTTAAATACATGGTTTTTATATGGATTCAAGCATGAAAATTAGTAGGAATTGTGTGATTTAAAGAGGAAAACCTAGAATTTATAATTTGGGAATTTGACCACGAATTTGGGCATGGGATTGAGAACAAATTATATATTCGATTTAGTAATATTATGGGTAATGTTTATCTTCGAAATTTTTTGGAATCCGAGCATATGAGGGTTGGTTTTATTGACTTTTCGAGCGGAATGAGAAATTGTTATGAATTGATTTATTATGAGTACTAGGGTATACATTTATGGATTTTCACATTTTTTACTAGTTTCGGAGCGACGGGCGTCGGTTTGAGGTGTTAGAGCAGCGTTGGAGCCGATTATAGAACTTCGGAGCGAGGTAAGTCTCATGTCTAACTCTGTGAGGGTAAAAAACTACCCTTAGGTGTTGTAATTTATATTTGCTATTTTTTGTGGGGACTACATACGCACGAGGTGATGTGAGTCCCTGCGTAGCTATATTCATGTTATTGTCCGGGTAGACTCAGGTTCACGCCATGCTATAACTGTACTATTTGAGTTGTCTCTTGCATATTAGATTCCTTTACTACATGTTAAAATTTGAGACTAGACTTGTGTAGAGAGGCTGACTCGTTATTGTAGAGATCGGACGAACTTTATGATTTTCCACGGAAAAATTATACCCCTCTTACGAATTTCTCCCGCGTTACGCGTTCTCATCGAAGGGCTTTCCCCGAAGCTTTCCTAAAACTCACTCGTCCCTTCGTGAGTAGGGTCAAAGACCCGTCAAAGCTTTTTTATTCCAATGGGATCGGGCCGTTCGCATCGGAAGGATAGATACATCTATGGTTCGTGTCGTTTGACCCTCGGCAGTGCGCACACCTTATGGGATCGGGTCATTTGCATCGGCATGATTATGTAACACACTCTCATAGGAGCGGTTCGTTTGCCTCGGCAATATATAATAGAAGTATCGATGGTTATATACCAGATTATGATGTAATCGGGTTGTATGCCTCGACATTTCTGTAAAAAATCCTTCTATGGAATCGTGCGTATTATTTGTAAAAGAACGCTAGTGTATCTGGTAGTTTTCCTGATTTGAATTATGACGATCCATATGGTGAGGCCCATTATATATATATATATATATATATATATATATATATGTACTTCGGTGAAGGAGGTGACTGCAAATCGAGAGTTGAGCTTATTGTTGAGAGGAGGATTGTACCACATATTTATACTTGTTTAATTCGTTTATTTACTCTGCCCCATATCGGTTTACTTCTTATTGTATCTATCTTATTGGACCACTAGTAAGTGTCGATTCGATCCCTCGTCACTACTTCTCTGAGGTTAGGCTAGACATTTACTAGGTACGCGTTGATTTACGTACTTATGCTACACTTGCTGCACATTTTTGTGCAAGTACATATATGTCTGGTGATCTTTTGGGCGCAGACGCGCACCTATTGCGGGGACTTATCGTGAGTTGTATTTCATATTACGATTCGCAGCCGGTAGTCTCCATCAAATTTATTTGTATTTTCGTGTCTAAATTGTATCTCACATAGATGTTGTATTTTATTTTATTTCCTAGTTGATGCTCATGCACTTGTGACACCGGGTTTTGGGGGTGCTTATGGGTTGTCCTTTATTGCAGTTGTGAAAACATTATCAGTAACCATGTAAATTCTATTTCTTACTATTTAATTGATGAAAAATTTGATTTCCAAAATACTAAAATAAGTAACTAAGTTAAACACTCACTGTTGGCTTGCTTGACGACGATGTTAGGCGCCATCGTGATCTTTAATGCATTTTGGGTCGTTACAGCTTGGTATTAGAGCTTTAGGTTCACTTAGTCTCATGAGTTATGAACAAGTCTAGTAGAGTCTTGAGGATCAATACAGGGATGTTTGTACTTATCTTCGAGAGGTTACATGGCTATTAGGAGCACTTCCCTTCTTGATTCCTCATCGTGCGATTTGATTCCTTTGAGGCTTATGCCTTGATTTTCGTCCTACTCAATCTTATGCGATGTGAAGCGCTTGTTATCAATTAGAAATCGAGGAATTGTAATGGTACTACAGAGTGGTGCAGGATGTTCCTCCCTGCGTATTTGATTGGACTATTTTCGTTGCCTTGCGGAAGGGTATTCTTTCATTTCAACTCAGTATCAGTATTTCCTATGGTTTTGAAGTTGGGCATTGATTGTTATGATGGTTCGTGCATTTCTATCGGACAATGTTGGTGTAATGGTAGGGTGCTTGTCTATGTGTCGGGGTAGTGAATGACTTGAAAGGAGGTATTCCTCAATCCTCAGTGTATGATGAGTTCGCCATTCTATTTCCAGTAGAGGAAAGGCAATCGGAGTATGGATGTTCAGGTTTGGGATGATGGAGTGACGAGACTTGGTATTTTTTAGCATGGTGGAATTTTTATCTATGATGAGGTTCCATTGTCCTTGTTGAATGTGTTAAGTTCGTCGGTGTTATGGTCTTCTTTAATTTGCCACGGGGAGGGAATTGTGAAATGGTGCCGGGGAAATGGCTGTCAGATACTGCGGTGTGAAGTGGTTCAGAATCAAATAAGTGTTTCTAATGTTAATGGCTCGAGAAATATTATCTTCGGAGAGGTTTAGAGTTGTTAGCGATCTATTTGTTCAAGTGCTACCGAGATGGATTTTGATTTAAGGAAACAACGAGTCATTTATGAGAAAGGACATGTGGGAGGTGTCTTGCGGTGATTAAATTTCTAGAAGGCTAAGTGTGAGAAGCAAAAGTCGAGTAGTTGCTTAAAGGAGAGGGTTCTACCGAAGTGGGAGAGTGTCAGAGTAGCATATGGGTTCTGTGGTAGGATAGCCACACACTTGAGGAAAGTTTAGAGCAATTTGGGAATCAAGGTGGACAGTGACTAGGTCCACGGAATTTATTAGGATGCAACATGACTTCGAGCTTGGAATGCATTGTTGGACTTTTAGTTGGTGTCAATGGGGAAAGAGGAATCTTGGTGGGTTCCAGAGTTATGTAATTGTAGCTTTGAGCTAAGTGTGAGAGCCCAACCATTTATGATTGGATTGCATGGTTGTCTGCTTGTGCGGTTTCTAGTTATCAGTGTATTAGCGGGTTATTACGACGAAGGAAAGAAAACATCAATGGTAATTTGAGCAAAGGAATTGAGGAATATGTGCTATATTTGACTTTATCGATGCATGTTCAGGTTTTGGAAAGACTCAGGGTCTATGCTTCGTGTGGTTGTGATGTACAAGGAAAGGAATTCAGTCAGTTGCTTCTTTGAGAGGGTGTTCATGTGCTAGTAGGACCTTAGAGTATGATTATATTCGGGAACAGGTCATAGTGGGTGCCTCAACAATGGCCCTAGTGGGTTCAAAAATTAAAGCGTGGTGCCTAAGGATTTCGAGTCTGTGGTATGGTTAAGTATCGAGCTTTTGCAGTGGATTATAAAAGGGGCTTGGAGTGTTCTATGTTATCATCAATTTGTGGTGTATCATTGGAGGAATAGATAAAATAACTTTGGATTCGTAGACGAATTATCAGAGCGGGTATACCAGTTGAAGATGTGAATGTGCGTACAAGGAGGGTATGAGTTAGTTTGTGGGTTTTAAGGCAACGTGGTCTCATGAAATGAGGCCACTCAGGATGAATGCGGAATGAGTGTGCTATATTTTGAATGGAGATATTATTATTTCTTAGGCAAGTCCAGAGTAAATTAGAAGAAGTCGGATCAGTTAGAAATGGTTGAATCAGCATGATGGTGGCAATGATCAGTTCCTTCAGTGTGTTAAGTTATGCATGTGATTTGTGGTAGTAAGTGTGAGGCTTGATAGCCACCCTAATTTGATTGGTTTGGGAATTATTTGATTTTAATGGCCTTGTGGTGTAAATGGATTCCGAAAGAGCTATGGCGGTTTAGATCGCGACTTGAGGCTTGTATTTTCGGTGGTTGTGAGTTCAATTGTGTGTTGCAATGGTTCTTCTAAAATGACTTAAGTGAAATGTTTCTAGCCAATGAAGCGTATATTCTACTAGTCGTTCAGGGGTTTTGATAAATTCTTGTACTCTCGCGTTGCGGCATGATCGGTGCGATGAACGACATGGGAATTGGAAGTTAAGGATCAAGATTGCAGTGCTCGGTATTGATAAGAGTGTCACGAGCTCGGATGAACAGGGAAGAATTCAGATGTTCAGCGTTAGTTGGCATCTTCTTTAGTGTCACCTGAGAACGGTGTTCTATGTAAGAGGCTTTGTGTATTTATTTCCGGACTCTTGGTTGGCCTTACCGAATTACTACGGTTGGTGGCGTAGAGGTGCAGACTTTGGTGCCTGGTGCGAAAGGTCGTAGAAGCGTATCCCAGATGGAATTTGATAAGTGTTACATGTTAGTCACTTGATTGTTAAGGATGGAGACCAAGTACGGAAATTCGGGCACTATCGCTAATGTGAGAATTTATGCATGAAGGGCGCTCTGTTCATTTGGTCGTGGACTGTGGAAGTTTGTTCCGAATTAGATGGTTGTTCTTGTGTGTCATGGGAAAAGATTATTGTGGATCCTTGGAAGGTTATTAGCCCAGTACGGTATGATCAGAAACGGCTTGAGGTTCGTGGATGGATCTAAATATGAATGTGTGCTCTATATCAGGCCGGATGTGTTCATTTCAGCATAGCGTTGCTTACGGAGGAGTCTTCGAGCCTTGGATGTTATTTTTGTCATCAGCTATTCTGTGTAATCTCTATTGTACCATGTGGGTTGTGAGACAATTTGATTATTCGCACATGTATTGAGGTCCCATGTAGTTTGTTTTTTTGTGAGAGCAGGATGACTCTCGATATGCAGGTCATTTATTTCACCTTATATGTGCTTGGGATTCGTAACATACGACGCTATCTGTCTCCCTTGAATTTGTATTATGCACTTGGCGTGCGTATGGCCGATATTCGGGCATTTTGTAGGTATATGCATCATGTCTTGATAGGTATTTCCTCATTTATTGTTTTGTGCGTATGGGGTGGAACGCCGTCACGGGTATGATATTTGGATCGGGTTGCACGTCGCAACGGTATCATGGTTGGCTCAGGTTGCACGCCGCAACGGTATCATGTGTGGATCGGGTTACACGCCGCAATAGTGAGATGTTAAGCACGGTTACTTATATTTATTTTCGTGTGTCATGTTTCTTACCTATGAGAAAGGCTCATAGTATTTGATGGTCGTTTTATTCGTTACGCGGGCTGGATAATTCGTTTCCAGAATTCGTTCTTCCTTATGTTCCATATTCAAGTTGTAGCTTATTGGCGAATTGATGGCGTCACATGAAATCTTAGATAGTTTTTGCGGTGGCTTAATGCCAGAGCAGCTTGTACTGGGTGAGACGAGATTATTGGACTTAGGATCAGTGCGATCGGATTTATATAAGGCATATTAAAGAGCAAATTTCTTTATTCCGTTCAGAATGAGATAATGGTTCTTCTCATGAGGAGAGACCTCATTATTTGTGATTCGACAGGTGGTATTGAGTTTCTACACATCTCTTTCGTTGTGGCAGTATTGCGAGAGTTGGAATAGGACTTATATATGTTATGAAGTATATTACGGGCTTCGGGTCAGTGGAAATCTCAGATGTTGTGCTTGGGGGAGATTACCTTGGGCAAATGAGTTATATGGTGCATGATGTGATTTCAGCGGAGAAGCATGGTCACGTTGGGTTCAGTGTTTGATGATTGATACGATTTTCGTGTGTGAGAATCTGGTATCATGGAGAATTCCAGGTGTTGGAATTTGGTTCTAAAGCTTGATAGACAAGGTAGCAAGATGGATCTTTAGTCTTGCTCGAGTTAATGTGCTCAACTGGGTTGTGGTGGCACGGGTAGGTGTACGAGGTTTATATAGTGATTTTGGACAACTCTGGAGCAGTTCTTAGCACGTTTGAGGACGAACACATGTTTAAGTGGGAGAGAATGTAATGTCCCGACCGGTTGCTTTGAGATCTAGCACGTTGTTCGGTGGTTTGAGGCCTCGAGTAGCTTCACTCCAGGTATTATGACTTGTACGCGTGGGCGGAATGCAATTTCGGGAAGTTCGGAGTTGATTTGGAAAGAAAATTCTCATTTCAAAAGCTTTAAGTTGGAAGAATTGACTAGGGTTTAAATTATGAGTAAATGTCCTTAGAATTGGGACTTGAAGGTTCCAATTGGTTCGTATGATGATTTTGGACTTGGGCGTATGTCCGGATCAGGTTTTGGATGACCCGCGAGCATTTCGGCGCTTATTATGGAAGGTTGGTATTTTGAAAGTTTACAAAATTCTTAAGGTTGACTTGAAGTGGATTTTAATGTTATTGATGTCCGTTTGGGATTCAGAGCATGGGAATAGCTCCGTATGGTGATTCTGGTCTTAGGAGCGCGCCCGAATGTAGATTTGGAGGTCTGTAGGTCGTTTCAGCATTAATTAGCAAGTTGAGAAGTTGGAAGTGTTGATACCCAATTTTTTCTCAAATTATTTTCAAACTTGCATATAAGCTTTCAAAATTACTCTTGGCAATAATGAGAATTTTTCCCTATTTTTATTTAAATTATTTCCCTGTTTATTTAATATTTCATATTTAAATAATCCATAAATTATGCTCTAAATAATTGCAAAATATTTTCTAGCTTAGTATGTTATTTATAATTGTTTTCTATCTATTAAAATCCAATTATTTCGTAAATGGGCCAGTTGGGTCTTATTTAATTGCAATTGCAACAATTTTGCAATTATGGCCTAATTGGACATTTTGTACTATTTTAATTCGAAATTTATGTATTTTTACACTCAATATCAGTTAATTACTGTAATTTTACCTATTTAAACTTAATTTTATATTTTCATAATTATTAGATATTTTAATTAATTACCTATTTTTATTGGGTATTTAACATCTAGCCTATTTTTATTTAAATATTAGCCACATTTCAAACCCAATTACCCAACCCATCAGATCCCCTAAAACTACCCAGCCCAAATTAATTTTTACCCGGCCCAACCTGGATTTGATCTGAACCGTTGATCAATTTTGATCAACGGCTCAGATCACACCTTCCTTAACTAAACCAAATAACCCCCCCCCCCCCTCAGACTCTTTAGTTCTTCGAGACCTCACTCTCTCCCTTCTCGTCTCTTCCTCTCCTCCTTCTCTCTAGAACCTTCTGGTTCGTCTTCTTCTCCGATGGCCCTCAGCCTCTCTCCGGCCACCTCTAGCTTCTCCCCTTTCGACCACCAGCCGCCTTGACGCCTCATCTCTCTGGTTGCTTCATCTCTGAGACCTCCATGGGTTTGCACCATGCCAGACGGCCGCTGAAGCTCCTTCCTGTGTTATTTCCGGCCTTTCTACGGTGGGGTTGGACTCGTTGGTGCCATAGCCACCACTATTCCTGAGTTTCACATCCAGGTTCTCTTACTTTTCTCTGGTTTCTTATGAAACCCTAATCTCGACCTAAACCCTTTTAAATCTCTATATTTTTTTAACGATTTCGACTCACTTCTTTTATGTTTTGAACTATTCTCAACTCGATCTTTACGATTCTTCAAGTTTTAAACGTTTTGTCTCCTTTTGAAACTAGGGTTTCTTAACCCCTTTTGAAAACGCTTTATCTTCTGATTTTAGCACTAAGCTATGAGTCCCAGTCTGTTTTTCAAACACTTGTTTTGCTTAAGTCTCATTATTCTGATAAAACCCTAATTTTAGGGTTTATATCGTATTATTTGCCATGTTTGCATGTCTGTGAGTTCTTCTGGATTTTTTCTCTAAGTTCTATGCTTCTCGCTTTAATTTTTGTTGTTAGGGTTTCAGTCCCCTACTATTCTGTGATTCCTTTCTTAGGGTTTCTCTGATGTTGTCCAATATGGGTTATTTACCGTTTAATGAGCTTGACGATTCGTCCTATTGATTGTTTACATGGTGATTTATACTGATTTTTACGTGTTCTCCTTAAACTATGATACTTGCCTTAAAATTTGTGATTTTGTGTATTTTCCTTATAACTCTTTACTGATTTTGAATTGTTTCCTTATTTGTGCAATACTTTCCCTTGATTTGGTATCGATTCCCTGTGATTGGAATCTCACTCGATATCCTCTTGACTAATTTTTCAGACTTGAGTTGTACTCTGTACTATTTTAGGCGTTGTAATATTCTTCATATACTTTCCTGAATTAGGTCATTATGAACTTGGCCCCAGTTACATGCTCTATACATATGTTGTATGTTAAATCAGTTCTTGTGTGATTTATTTCCTTGTTTGGCACTACTTATTACCGTTTGTACATGATTCCTTAATTGAAGGAAGTCTTAACATTAATTTGATCCTAATTGATGTTTGCTTCCATAACTGTGCTAAACTAGTACTTTGTTACCTTATTCTTATGCATGTTTTAAACTATAAATACCTCTAGTCTCTTTTGCATAAGACACGGAGACATTGCATATCACGAACACACACAGCAATCAATACTACTATCTCTTGTGCTCTTTCTCTCTTTCTCTCTTTGCTCTACTGATGTTCTCTGCTCTTGCCTATTAGTGGCCGGTTGTAAGCCAAGGCTACTATTGTGTTATCACTTGCTCTTACATTCTGTTGTGCTCTTCTATCATCTGGTATGTTCTAATTAATTTTCCAAAGCTCCAAACCAATGTGTTTATTTATATTTCAGTTTGTCATATTCCTAATTGTCTTCTACCTATGTTTCTACTGTTCAACATGTAATTAACTCCTTGTTTTCCTGTTGATACTTGCCATGTTTGCCTCTTTACATGTCTATGAGTGAAGTCAATACTTGATATAAACCTTGCCTATTTCTATATACATCCGTTAGGTTATTTCTTTTCCTGTTCAAGTATCATATGTCCCCTGATCCCCCTAAACCTTTTACCTGTTATTGCTTATCCTACTTATGACTTATATGCTTATGACTATTGTTTGCTCCTAATCTTACTTGTTATAACTGTCTACTACCATGTATACACTTAGCCATTTCCTGGTCCCCTGAACCTTTCTTGATTTGTGTAATTATGCTTAAATGAGTTCCTTAAGTCTATTTATCACATTGTGTCATTATGTGACCTATTTGTCCCCTCACCCCATTGTCATTGTGTGCAACTCTATACTGTTGAACTTTTGATCAGTACTTCTGTTTGTTTTTAAGTTAATCTTTCAAAACCACTCTCCAGTTTTGCAAACTCTTTTCTTCAACTACAAACTTTCCCTCTCCTTCTAGCACTTCACCCTACTCTTAGGACTTTAGGTTCCACCCCCTTCGTGTGAGCACTTCTTTGGGTACCTCTGAGTACCCATTGAACTCTGACACACAAGGCTGATAATTCCACACTGCACTTGTCTCAACTTTTGGCAATTTGTTTGGGTGCTGGTATTGGCCAGGGACCCAATGAGGGCCCTAGGGAGCTTTGCCGCACCCAGACCATATTAAGGCTGTGAAACTCGAAAGGAGTGAGGTTGGAAGATTGGGCCTGATTGAAGGCTCCCTATAGAAGTAACTTCTTATTTTCCTTTTGCTAATGTAATTCATTATTATTGGTTTGTAATAACTTGTAAACGAATGTTTGGGGTTGGATAGTGAATATGGGGGGCTATGCATGCTTAGTCTAGGAATGGGTAGAAAACATGCTTATAGGATTTTTATCTACTTATTTGTGCAATAGATAACCCGTCTAGGACATGCATTTCACGCATTAGAAATCATGCTTTAGGTCCTTTACTTTCAGCATGTTATTATATTCATTTCGTAAACCATGATCACAGCTAATAATTGCAACAAAGTAATAAGACTGTTATAAAGCATCACCACTGCATTTTCATAGTCACAGCCTATAGAAAGCATGGTTTAGGGTATTAATGAGTGCATTAGATATCATGTCCTTAGGATATACCTTTCAGCATGTTTGTTTTGAGTCACAATTGTTGAACACCTAATCAGCATGTTTAATCTAATAATCCCATAAAAATGTGGTTAATTGTTCGAAACGTTTTCTGCAAGTATATACCTCTTAGAATCAGAACTGAATATGCATGTTCACCCCGTTAAAATAATTAGGCAATGTGTACGACGCCTAGGAAAACTTTAGGCCTAATACGTATTAAAATCAAACTAATTGTGTTTTACTTATCTGGTTTAGGACCAATCAGTCTCTTTTTAATACTCTAGAACTATGTTGCTCTCACTCTTGTTTTTATCTCTCTAAAGTTCACTCTACTTTTATTAAAACTCCTACTCTATTTTAAAATAATCTTGAAGTTGTGCATTTACTTCCTCTTACTGATTTTCTGATTCTTGTTTCATTATGTTTTCAAACTACTGGTTTCAAAGTTATCTCACTCTGCAAAAATCATTCTATTTCTATATTCTATGCACTACTTTTTCCTAAAATGATCTATCCAAGTCTTATAAACTACTGGATTCTCATATTCATTTTTGGATTACTGAATTTCAAAAATAAAAATCATTCTTGTTCCGCTCTGTCTCGTTCACTCCTGACTACTGGTTCTCTGAAGGCTATCTCTCCCTTTACTAGAAAATTTTAAACTGCTGTATACTTTTAACTGCTATCTCTAAACTACTGCATTTCTGAAAAGGTCAATCATCCTTTCAAGTTACTCAGTCATGACTGAACCTTTGGCTTTCACTACTAAGTTTTTTCCAAAATCATATCCTTTTGAAGCTTACTGTTTTAATTTAAAAATTCCCGTTTTAAGCTCCCATATTTGAGACTTTAATTGTGTTTGAGACGGCTACTTACATGTCTACTTGTGGAAGGATCTGTGAGCCTTTATTTATCTTTATATGTTCCCTTATGTGTAGTCATATTTGTTATGTATGTCGCTTAGCATTTTGTCCTTTAAACCTAAGGGTTCAGCCCAATACTTACCTTGTAGCAGTAGTAGTCCTAAACACCCTCCAGGACTTATAGGACGGGATGGGTAATAGCACGCAATAAGCATTCGTGACCAACACACGCGCTTAAATAACCTTTACGGGTGGGAAGGGTAGAATATGGATATGATGATCGGTGCGCTAATACCACATGTAGCCGCCTCTTTGAGGAAGTGACATACCGAGTATTGCATTGATGTTATCCGTATTACTTTAAACCTAGGATAATCTCCTTAAATATTTTGTAATGTTATCAAAAATCGTTTTACTAAAATTTATGCTTTTGTGTGATATCTCCTCTTATCTGAGCCTTACTTATTTGTTTGTCCAAATTCACAAAACTTCTTGGCTGGGACCCTCAATTGTGGATCTTGAAGGGTGCCTAACACCTTCCCCTTGGGATAATTTCAAGCCCTTACCCAATCTCTGGTAATGCAAACTAGTTCAATGAGTTATCTACTCTAGGTGCCCTAACGCACCACAAAATCATTAGGTGGCGACTCTTCCTTAAACCTATTCCTTTAAGGAGTTGTCCAGAATGTCATAAACCCGATCTCTCCATACCTAACTCATGCGATAGAAAAAGGGGGCGCGACAGGAAGATTTTGGAAAGGTTGACCGGGAGTGGATCTTTTTATATTGGGTTTAGATCTCGATTACGGAAGTTGGGATAGGTCTGTAATGTCATTTAGGACTTGGGTGCCAAATTTGATGTCAATCGGATGTGATTTTATAAGTTTCGACATCGGATGTTGTAATTGATATTTGCTACTTGTTGCGAGGGCTACGTATGCACGAGGTGACGAGAGTCCGTACATAGCTATATTCATGTTATTATCTGGGTAGACTCAGGTTCGCGTCATGCTATAACTGCAGTGGCGGACCCAAGTGGTGGCTAGCGGGTTCAACTGAACCCGCTTTACCAAAAAATAATACTGTGTATATGTATAAATTAGAATTAAAGTTGTGTAAATTTTGTATAAATATTTATTTTAACCCACTTGACAACTACTATTTTACGACTAAAGTTATATACTTCTTAGATTGAACCCGCTTCCACAAAATGATGGGTCCGCCACTGTATAATTGTACTATTTGAGTTGTATCTTGCAGAAAAGGTGCAAGACTCTATTCTGCACTGGTTTGCACATAGTGATTTCTAACTACAGAAGAAAAAACTAACGGAGTAACATGCATCATAATTGTCGTGTCATTGATCGATTAAAGGTACATGTCAGAACGAGTATGACATCGTAGGATTGAATGATACTTTAGAGAATTCATTTGAAAATCAACCAGAATGCTCGAAATTGTCAATAGAAAATAGTTAGGCAATATATAAGAAAGACAATCAAGGACGAATCAACAACATATATTAAAACATATCACAACATGTGCACTCTTAAGAATGGATTAAAAAAGATATGTTGATATAATTGATAGATACTTCCTGCATTTACATGTGTTGAATGCCATATACTCAAAGAAAATTGACCTAAATAAGCATAAACAGGTATGTAGTCTCTATTATGTATCAGAAATTGTAGTACTACTTGGTTGAAGCAAGTTGAACCAAATATCTTGAGATTATGGCCTAAATATTTTTTTTCCTTTTGTCTCTGAATGACCTTGTTTGGGAAGTTAAGAGTGATTACATGCAAAACTCAATGGTTTAGGCAAGAAGATAAAAGGGAGAGTTGAAACAGAACCACTTGTTCGTGTCAGATTCTTTTGTTTACTTGGATATCTCGTTAAGTTTGTTTCTAAATGAATTAACTTAAAAATCACATGTTATTATAGCATAAAAATAATCTTTTTTTGCCTACAATTAGAAGAAAGTAAATAGAGTGTCCTCTATTTCATACCGCAGGTGCGTTTAGTAAGAATTATATTTCTACATTCAATCTTTAGCTATTGGTTCCTCATACAATGTAGAAGTAATATCTCCGTACATCCGATCCTTCCCAAACCCTACTTGTGAAATTACACTAAGTATATTGTAATAATCTTTTGCTATGGCTTATAATGAACCTCTTAAGGATAATTACATTGTTCTTTTTAACCTTCAAAACAAAAAAAAATTCCTACCCAGGACAGTCCACCAGATGGGCAAAGGAATAGAATTCCAAATGTCTATATGATTGTTGTAGGATTCTTTAATTTGTTCCAATATTGGGGCAAGGTAATAGGGGTAAAAGGTATTGT
The DNA here is from genome assembly GCA_005239495.1 of Nicotiana undulata. NCBI lineage: Eukaryota > Viridiplantae > Streptophyta > Magnoliopsida > Solanales > Solanaceae > Nicotiana > Nicotiana undulata. Next base: position 19,867 of record ML257517.1, read on the forward strand.
CAACTTTGAAGGTTCTTGTTGTATGTTTTGTGTTTCCTTTTAGTTTTTTCTTTATGAAAGTAAATTTTATTGCTATGCACCAAATGGGTGACAAATATTACAGGAAAAAGAGAATTTATATCCTCTAATGTCTATGGAGAGGAATGTAACTCTTCTTTCTTGAAGTTGCTTCATCACTTCTTTTTTATTCTGCAATAAAAAAGAACTAAACAGACGGTTAGAGCATAAGTAGCACTATTGGCTATAGGTCCATCTTAAATCAAAATTAACACAGAAGTTGCATGCAGAAGGGGTCAAAAGATAGAATTAGATGATAATTGGTCCATAATTAAAGTGAAAGCAATTCCCTAAGAACAAATGATACAGAATTGGCACTATCTATATATTCAGAAGAGCACATGCATGTGTTAGCTTCCATGGTTATGGAAGCTCTAAGCTAGAGCTTAACTTGGAGAAGATAGAAGAAGAGAACAGAGAAAACAGATCATTGTTTCATTAAAGAAGAGAATGAAAATATAAGTCGGTAGTTACAATGAGGAGATATAGTGTATTTATACACACAATTAGTTTCTAACCTCCTAACCAACTTTCTAACTAACCTCCCTAATAAGTTAGCTAACACATCTCTTAAGCTCCTTAGCTAACTATGGTTAGTGATCCCATTTATCTCAACACTCTCCCTCAAGATGAAGGCTTGAAGAGGTTCTTCACTCTAAGTTTGCTCAGTAGATAATCATGTTGAGCCTTTCCCAAACCTTTTGTGAGTAAATCTGCTAATTGTTCCTTTGTGGATACATGCTGAGTTTTCATCACCCCTTGACTATTCTTTCTCGAACAAAATGACAGTCTATATCAATGTGTTTAGTCCTTTCATGAAAGATGGGATTGGCTGCAATTTGAATTGCAGCTTTGCTATCACACATAAGCTTCACATGTGAGTTTAGCTGAACACCAAGTTCTTTAAGCAGCCCAGTCAACCAAACTATCTCAGAAGTGCATGAAGCCATAGTTCTGAACTCAGCTTCTGGAGAACTTCTGGACACAGTATCGTGTTTCTCTGATTTCCATGAGATCAAAGCATCACCAAACTTGACTACGTAACCTGTGACTGGCCTCCTAGTTTGTAAGCAAGAACCCGAGTCAGAGTCACAGTATGCAGACGGTTGGTTTTCATTCTGTTCTAGCATGAAGAGTCCTAGCCTAGGAGCCCCTTTTATGTATCTTACAACCCTCAAAGCTACTTCCAAATGAGACATCTTAGGACTATGCATATACTGGCTCAAGACTTGAACCACAAAAGCTATGTCTGGTCTAGTCATAGTCAAGTAAAGTAGCCTCCCTATAAGTCTTCTATAGATGCCTGGATCCTTGAGTTTTGTATCTGTAGCTTATGAACTCTCTAACCTTGCTACAACTTTGTCATACTCCTCTGATGTTAGATTTTGATTCGGTTCAAGAGGTGTGCATGCTGGTTTAGCTCCCCCTAGGCCAGACTCAGAAATGAGTTCTAAGGCATACTTCATTTGAGACATGACTATTCCTTCTTTTGATCTGGCAACTTCAATGCCCAGAAAGAACTTTAGGTCACCTTAATCTGTCATCTTAAAGTTCCTTTGCAAGTTTGTTTTTGTTTGTTTCAACAGTATCACATTGTTTCCTGTGATCAATAGATCATCCACATACACCAGCACCACAACTAGATCAGTGTCCTTATGTTTGGTGAACATAGAGTAGTCAAAATGGCTTTGCTGAAACCTCATGTGTAACAGTGCTTCTGTTAACTTCTTATTACATTGCCTTGGAGCCTTTTTAAGACCATAGAGAGCTTTATGTAGTTTGCAGACCTTGTGTGACTCCCCCTATCTAGCAAACCCATCAGGAATCTGCATATACACTTCTTCCAGTAGATCACCATTAAGGAAGGCATTATGCACATCCATCTGATAGATGACCCACTGTTTGGCAGCTGCTAAGGCAATGATGGTTCTCACTGTTACCATCTTGGCAACATCAAAAAATGTTTTTGTATAGTCAAGCCCTTCTTTCTGGCTATAACCTTTGTCTACTAGATTGGCCTTGTACCTCTCAACTTCACCTGAAGCCTTGAACTTCACTTTGAAGATCCATTTGCACCCAATAGGAATTTTACCTATAGGCAGATCCACAATACTCCATGTGTTATTTGCCTCTAGAGCATCTATTTCAAGTTTCATAGCCTCAATCCACTTGGGGTCTAAGGCTGCTTCTATGAATGAAGTTGGTTTTGTGATAGAGGAGTAGGAAGATAGAGCATATATATGGGGAGGTTTGAGAGTTTCATATGACACACATGAGGAGATAGGATATCTGCAGGTGTTGGATGTAACTGGTTTGGTAACATAATCTTTCAACCAAAGAGGAGGCTTACTAGGTCTTGAGGACCTTCTAGGATTCATTGAAGAATTCTATGGAACATGTAAAGGTGGTTCTGGAGCACTAGGATCTTCAGCAGAAGGAGAAGGATAAGGAAAAGATCCTTCGGATTCAAGATCCATTGAAGAAGAGGAGTGTTGCAGGGGATTAGGAGAGAATGTGTTCATAGGTGGACTTGGAGATGCAGTTGGTGTCACAAGAGGATCATCAAAGGCATCAACCATTGAGTGTATATCAGGGACAGTACATTTCACAGATGTTAGATCTAACACATGAAACATTAGTGTGCCAGTGATTTGCTGATATTTAAAAGGGAAGATATCTTCTTTAAACGCCACATTTCTACTTACAATAAAGGTTATTGAATGAAGATCATAGACCTTGTAACCCTTCTGAGTTGAGGAATAGCCTAGAAAATCCCCTGGGACTACTTTTGAGGCAAATTTGTCCAACTCCTTGGGTGAGGTTGCATAACATAGGCAACCAAACACTCTGAGATGATAAAGAGATGGAGCATGCAAATAAAGCATCTCATAAGGTGATTTACCACCAATTACTCTTGAGGAAAACCTGTTGAGCAAGTAAACAGCTGTAGAGACACATTCTCCCTAGAATTTCAAATGGACAGCAGCTTGAAATCTGAGAGCTCTGGCCATTTCTAAGATTGTCTTATGTTTCCTTTCAGCAACTCCATTTTGCTGAAGTGTGTAGGTGCAAGTACTTTGATGAATGATACCCACAGATAACAGTAGATTGTGAACCTCATGATTAAAGAATTCATTACCATTATCAGTTCTAAGAGTCTTAACAAATGTAGAGAACACATTCTTTACTTTTGTTAGGAAGTCTTTTAGAACTACCATTGTATTAGACTTAGAGACAAGCAAGAAGACCGAGTAAATCTTGAATAGTCATCTACAATAGAAACAAAAAATCTTTTACTGTCATATGTAGGTACTCTATAAGGCCCCCATACATCACAATGAACTAGTTCAAACAAAGCATTAGAAGCAGCAGTGCTTAACTTGTAAGGTAACTTTGTTTGCCTAGCTAAAGGGCATACAGTACAGTGTGTCTGAGAGTCCTTCATATTACTTAGAGAAGTATATTTATTTATTACATCCATAGGTGCATGACCTAGTCTTCTATGCCAAAGTACACCAGATTCAGAATGTTCATTAGCCATACAAGCAAACTTATTCCCAGACGTAGCTACAGATTTCACCTCAGATACTTGTTGAGTATGATTCCTTACTTGAGATTAACCATGAATGGATATACCTCTTAGTAGTGATTTTCCTTGAAGTAGATACAATACCTTGTATTCCTTACCAATCCCCTTCACCTGACCACTGTAGAGATCCTAGAAAATACATAAGTCAGGGAAAAAGGCCACAAGACACTGCAACTCCTTGGTCAGTTTAGACACAGACAACAGATTGTATTTAAACTCTGGTATGTACAGAACATTGTTGATATCTTGATAGTTAAACACACTTTCCCTTCCTATATGTGAAATATAAGTAACATTTCATGTAGGTAAGTGAACTTTACTTTCCTTTTGAGGTGGAACTAGCTGACATGGCTTAACATCTCTAGTGTGGATGTCATATGATTCTAAGCTCCTGAGTCTATTATCCAATAGTGATTAGCATGATTGGATAATAGGGCTATCAGTTTACCTGCAGTTGCAGTTTTGGCAGAGGGACCTTCATCGGCTCCCTTATTAAGCAATTGAACTATTTGCTGATATTGCTCTTGAGTAAAGTAGGGAGATGGTGCTTGTGGTTGAGTCTGAAGACCAGCTGGATGCATTTGTTGGGACACCCCTGCCATTCCTTCTCCCCTGCCCTGCATGCCTCCAAATTGCATCTGCATCTGAGTATGTTGACTGTAATTAGGAGCAGTGGTGACATGATTAGCATGTGCTCCTGAGTAGCCTCCCCTCCTTTGCCTTGAAACTAGACTTGAAGTATTGAGGATAGCCTATTAGTTTGAAACAATTCTCCTTGGTATGACCTTTATAGTTGCAGTATTCACAAAGCACTGTCTTATTTTGGGGTCTGAACTGTCCAGTACCAACACATTGACTTTTGTTGCCATACATAACAGTACTATCACCAATTTCTGTCACTTGCAACACTTGAGTGAGATTTGCCAAATTCCTTTGACTTTCCACATCCATAAGTAGAAAGTATGCCTTGTTAATACTAGGCATTGGCTGCATCATCATAATTTGGCTTCGAGCTTGAGAGTAAGAGTCATTCAGTCCCATGAGAAACTGAAGTAACCTATGATACTCAAAATGTTCTGCATATTTCTTTGACTCTTGACAGGGACAACCAGGGCAGGGCATGAGTGCATCAACTCATCCCATAGATCCCTAAGTTTCGAGAAGTAGTCTACCACACTCATAGTTCCTTGTACTAATGTATGTATCTCTCTACTTAGGTATAGAACCCTAGATCCATTCACCTTATAAAACCTCTCTTTCAGATCTTTGCACACTTTATGAGCATTTGAAGCATACACTACAGTACTTAGCAGTCCTGGAGGTACAACATTCATAATACAAGAGAGTACTATAGCATTTACTTTCTCCCTTTGCTCATGAAATTCAGGTTCAAACTTAGATTTTGGATATCTACCATCCACAAAACCTAGTTTAATTTTCCCTAACAGACCTATTCTCATAGATCGACTCCACAGTGCATAGTTATCTGAGTCGGTTAGTTGAAGAGAAATGAGTGAACTACCTGGAGTATCATTCGGTTGAAGAAATAGAGTATGATTGTGGTCAATTGTGGGGAAAACAACAGGTGCAACTGGTACATTTGCATGCATAGGTGTACAATCGTTGATTTCATCTCATATCGCCATTGATGAAGCTCTTTAACTGATCGAATTTAGAAACAAACCTTAGCTCATATGTGTTATTACTTTCAGACACTTCAGCTGGATTACAGTAACACACTCACACATAATTGAGCGAGAATTCAAGGTGAGATTGTCATCACGAGCTCTGATACCACATGGAAGCTCTAAGCTAGAGCTTAACTTGGAGAAGAAGATAGAAGAAGAGAATAGAGAAAACATATCACTGTTTCATTGAAGAAGAGAATGAAAATATAAGTCGGTAGTTACAATGAGGAGCTACAGTGTATTCATACACACAATTAGTTTCTAACCTTCTAACTAACTTTCTAACTAACCTCTCTAATAAGTCATCTAACACATCTCTTAACCTCCTTAGCTAACTATGGTTAGTGATCACATTTATCTCAACAGTATGTGAAGAGTAAATTAAGAAAATAAAGCCATCATAAGATTATGTAGCTTCCCAACATATTCAACAAATTTAAATATTTTCGGACATGATATAATTTAGTTTATACTAACCTATTTTGAACACACTAAAATAGTCAATTTATTGTTCTTTGTCACGAATGGCAGATGGGCCGATCTGTTTAGCCACGTTAGCTATTACGGAAAAAATAACTACTGCTAAGCACAAAATAGAAGCATGAATTACGTTTATTAATGTAACTAGTCTTATGATACGCCTGTTGCGCGTGTACTTTATCTCAATAACCATAATTTCATAAAACACATAAATGTAATATTGAAATTATACTTGAGTTAAATAATATATGGTTAAGGAAAAAGTATAAGTCCCCGAAACTAATGATTTTCTCATCATATTTAGGCAACTCAAAAGAAGGAAGAAAATATGCCCATAAAAGTCCTTAATCATCTTAGTTGATATATTAACTTAAAATTTACTCTAATTTTATGATTTTATGATTTATATTTTAAAGTTATCATGCCTCTTTTTAGTCTATGGACATGATTTAGGCGTGTCCCTATATCAATGAGTACACATTTTTATAAATTACATAATATTAGTATTATATAATATGTTTGAGTAACAAAAAAAAAATAAAGGAAAAGTGGAAGTTTAAAAAATAGGATTTTCAATCATATGTAGTTAGTTCACAAATGAAAGAAATCATGCCACACTCATACGTCTTATTGTGATTTTTGAGGACTTCATGTGAGAATATCTAATGAATATTGTTGTTATACATACAATCTAATACTTAAGACAAACAAATAAGATAAAAATATATGATTTGTAAAGATTTGTAAATTAAAATTTTGAATACTTTGATCTTTTTAGAGATTTACGAATAAAGAGATTGATGTTATAACTCCTATAAATTAAGTGACAATGTAAACAACAAAATTTGATATAATATTGTATAAAACATATTGATTATAACCCTAAAAATGATGAACATGCGAGATTTCGAGATGAAAAATTATATAAAATTATGGTGTGAAATAGTCATGTATATATGCTTCAACCAACCGAAAAGCACTAAACATAATGCTAAAACATGAGAGCTAGAATTGACTGATATTAATGTCATGAGAACTAGTCATGTATATACTATGTTATGTAGCTTAAATTAAGGAATGGTTTATATAAGGTAGTCCTAAAGATTATGACCTCATACATAATTTAAATAAAGGAAAGATTAAATAAGTAAAAGTAAATTTAATTTCAAACTCCTAAATATTAGCTAGGAGAATAATCAAATGACTATTTTGTCTATATAAACTCTATTCTAAAAGGGCAAAAAAGGCGAATAACATTTCGCTAAGGGCCTTCGTACTTTTAATATAGTACAAATGAAACCGACAAACCGCACCAACCCGATAATCCGAGTCAAACCGAGAAAAAAAACCCAACTATGGTTTGGTTTGATTTGGTTTGGTGTTGAAAAAAGAATCCGGCCATATTTGGTTTGGTTTGGTTTTAACTAAAAAAAGTCAAACCAAACCAAACCAACCCGACATTATATGTATAGAAGTTTTAAATTATGTAATGCATAAAAATATTTATGATAGAGTGTAGTTTATAAATATTTCTTAAACTTTTTCATAGTTTTATCTTTTAACGTATTATTTCAAGCTTGGGCTTATAATTTTTGGATGCTCCAATAAGTTTTATAGTACATAAATGTTAGTAACTCAAATAAATCTTAAACCAAAATCAAATCAATACTAATGTTAATTAAAGAAATTCAATTCGATTGTACTATGAATGAAAATAGTGTTGGATATCTATTTTTTTAGTTTTTCCATTGTTTAGATAAAATGTATAACTTATTTTTCTTTTAATGGTTAGTCATGTAAATAATAGTACTTATTAGTCATAATTTTAAATTTTGATTGTTTACATTATGGCTTATTAATAATATTTATTTTATGTGATTTTATTATCTTTATTGTTAAATATTTTAGTACAATGCCATGACTCATCTCATATTTATGTTATTTTATTGAAAACACCTTATATAGTTCTGTCTTACTAGGATTAAAAAAAATATGTGGAGCACAAATTTTATATTTTGTGCTATGAAGATTTTATGAAGGGGAAAAAAACGAAAAAATCCGAAAAAACCCGAGAAAACCCGAGATTAGAAAACCTGACTTTTATTGGTTTGAAATATGAAATATTCTAAATTCATGCTATCTTCCTTTCTTTTTCTCTAAATTAACACTCTAGAGTATATATCATTTTTTTTAGGAAAAAAAAATATCATAATTACAAAGATAATATTATAAGACCTAACAATTTGTAGGAAAGATATTGTTGTAATGCTAATACATAGGTAAAATGTCTATCATTTTATTGTTTTTGAACCCTAATATATCCCTATATTAAAATGTTATTAGAGGTGAGCGGTGACGAATGTATAATTTTTTATGATTCTTATGAAAGATTGTTATGTTTTTTTTTTTCCTGCATTGATATTGAAGTTTTCATAGGGTTAAATACCGACAAAGTTACATTTATACATAATATTTGAAATACGAACAGATATAATAAGTAAACAAATTTGATAATACTATATTATGGTCCGTCATATGTTTTTAAAGTATTAAATTTAAAAGTTGGAAAACTGGAAACCCCTAACCTTAGAAACTCTATGTCAGAAACTAATGTCGTCCATCATTTCGGCACTTTGGTAATTGTATCTGTAAGCAAGAATATCACACCAAGAAGGATAATTCACCCATAAATCACGAGAATACATACTCATTACCACAAAAACAACAATCTGGACCAAATGGAAATTTGTCACGAGCACCCGACTTCAAATGGTCCAAATCTATTCAATTCAATTGCATAATGTAAATATAATTTTAAGTAACAAAAACTGATGATTATAGACAAATTTATTATAGGAAAGCCAAAAACTAAAAGAGAAACTAAATTTAAAATCGAAAACCAACCATATAAGAAGATGGCCAAACTGAAACTCAATTTATAATCGAAACTCAAACCTAATGAGAAGTTGGCAGCGATCGAGAAACTCATGCAATAGTGATCTCTTAAATAAGCTATTCAAGATTGCATCATTGCTGAAGTTCGTTAATAGATGCGCTATATTAACCCTAATCAAATATAAGGAATTTATATTGGAAAATCCCTAATTAAATATTAGGATTTCCTACATATACAAATAAGGGGGAAAAATTAACTAAAATTTTAGTTGATTTTAAAATTCTAAATTTTTTGAAAATAACTTAATATTTAGTCCAATTTAAAATTTATTTTCTAAGGATAAAAAAGACAAACGACATTTCGCTAAGGGCCTTCGTGCTTTTAATATAATATAGATAGATAGATAGATATAGTTAATCACTTCCTTCTTTTTTGAAATATTTATCCCTTCTTTATTTTTCTTTTTAATGTTAATGACAATTACATTATTGCACTTAACTTACTTTTTATTTGTACGATCTTCTTACAACAATTTATTTATGTGTTCATTCATTTAAATGTGAAACCGCTTATAAAAAAATTGCATGCGCCATTGCACACAGGGTTTAGGAAAGAATCGTACCTTTAGGGAGTGTGATGTAGGTAGGGTAACTTGAAGGATAAATTTAAATTTATTTCGCGAAGAAGTTGAAAACATGGTATAATGAAACAGGCAGTCAATTAAGTTGTTTAAAATGATGGTCGATCTCCCTATTTGCTATTCCTTGGAATATGTTATGGTGATTTATAACATTTGCTGGTTTTAAAAGCCTATTGGAATCGAGCCTTCGAGTTGTTGTTTTTATTCCAGAACATAACCTTGATTTCTTTTTACTCAAAGTAGGTGTTTGCTCCACAACTAGGGGCCCTACTACTAAGCAAGGGTCAGCATTTTAAGCGGGGGGCCTCGGTTCATAGATCCAGTTCAACAAGGTTCTTTTACAAGATGTCCCTTCAAGATAGCTTGCACAAATAGGTTACTGAGAAGAAGAATCACAGTCTGGTGTTTCAGTTTTGGGCTGAAAGAGTTTGCGAGCTTACCTACAATGATTGAGGAGCTGCTACAATCGAGTTTGTTGGAAAGCAACCATTTCAAACCAGGCGGCAGGCGCAATTGAAACTGGAACTTTTTCTGGTTCGGCTCAGAAACACATTGCACTAAACAACTAGGACTCTAAGAAAGCATCGATTTAAAACTTCTCAAGAGGAGAGCAAATTTGATGTTCCAACTTACACTGTGGATGAATAAAAGTTGAACATGGAAAATTGTTCGAATAGATAAGATGTGGATTTCAAATGCTACATGCTACTTTTTAACCAGAGTGGATGAGGTTCTTTTCTTTTTTTGGTTGAAAAGATGTCCAAATGTAAAAAACCTATAAATTTGATATTTCTTGATACTATCTTCAAGATCAGGCATGGTCAGAAAGGGAGCAAAAGCTACACTTTTCCAACAAGAGAAAGGAACTTAAATGCAGGAAAACAAAGTACAAATACTGCCACTATGGGGAGAAAGTACAAAAGCTGCTACTATCTGGTTGGGAAGAGGTCCAAATTGTTGAAGATAGATTTGGAATTTCTTTGTGCAATGTACCAGATCAAGTATCTGAAGGCTGATTTTCTATGCTTCCTCAGAAAAGCAGTCGATATGAAAACCCTGATTAGAATCCACACTTGGGTACTCTTTTGAGACAGACTTTGACAAGAAATTTCCAGCACAAAAATTCCGGTAAGGGCGATACACAGGAGGCAGTAGCATTGCAGACTCTTTGTCCATTGATAGTAGCCGGTTACACTTGCTGCAAACTGTTGAGAACAAAGTTTGGTAGCTGCAGACCCAGAGCAGCAAAGAAAGCAAGGGTGTCTCGGTACCGACACCTGTAAAATGCTGTAATGCCATAGCAGCATGCTCCGTGATGTGCCTAAATACATGATGAACTGAAAATCCCCTCGCATGTACATAGCTACCACCCTCGTCCGGCGAGAAGAACGCTACAGCATCAGGATCCAATGAACCGGCAGGGGAAACTGATACTATGGCTCTAAAAACAGAAGGTATCAACAATTCGATTATAGCAACCTTGTCTGGAACAACATCATCAGATGATCCTTGTCTTAATGTTGTCGTGCTTTGGAAAGTATTATCTTTCGATAATTCAATAGAATTTTCACTGGTCGAAGAAGGCAACGAGGTAGACCGCTTTAACCAATCCAAACGCTGGTAGGAGAAAGTTGTTACATTTGGAACCTCCTCCTTCAGATGTGTCAAAACTTCAGACACTGTTTCCAGTTCACAAGTTTCTTCTTGATCACTCGACGGAGGACCACAAAGTTTCTTTGTAGCACCACCCTCCTCGCCAGCATTGGTATCAAGGTGTGGGAAAAATCGTCGTTTCTGATCATTAAAGGCCTTGAGGGCTAACCTGGTCCTATCAACTGCAGATGCACCAGCCTGACCAGCAAGTTGTCTCTTCCACGCATATGCAACAACAGCACCATCAGGACAAACCAAGGGCATGTGGAGGCCCCATGAATTACTTCGTGATCGAAGGGAATCATTGAGGACACCAGAATCTTCCAACTGCCTTCCAACAGAGCGAAGGTCTTGTAGGTGTTGTCTCATAGAAGATTCTTCTTTGAGGATAAGATGCAAAGGTTTAGAAGAGTGTTGTGGCTGGGCCGCCACAAATAGGGCTTCCAGAAGCCGATCTGCGCCAAGTCTGATATCAGCTATGAGTCTACTCGCCTGCCCCAGCCGCTCCACTGCCATTGCCACCTGCTTCGGTGGTGCATCTCCACTTGCCTGGCTGGACTCTGCCCCTGAAGCTCCTGGTCCCGCCGCCGTGTGTGGTTGTGGTGTTGGTTGCTGCATTTTTGTATGTCTGAACCTTGGGAGGTTTTAATGTTGGCGATTATAGTCCCCGCGGATGAGGTGTTCTATTTTTGTTTTTATAAAAAGGAGAAGTGAGTGAGAGTCAACCTTAACCAGTAACCATAAAATCCAGTTCAAAACCTATATTTCATTAAATCATATTTCAAAAGTTTCAATGGTCACCCTCAACACAACTCATTTTGTCGCCACTTGGGCTCAAACATGTAAGTAATGTCTGATATCGTGCTTCGGAGCTAAAATTCTGACCAAATGCCCCATAAAACTAGGAACATGTACATAAAGTAGTGAAACAAAACAAAAATTAACCAGAGAAGCAAGCTAAGAGGATGTGCGAGTGACTGTAGCCTCCTTTTCCACTTTGAAGAAGGAGACTGTTCATCACTCAACTTTATAGGACAACTGGATACAGCAAACAATCACTCAGTATTTTCTGTAATCCTTTTGTCCAATTGTGCGGTATCAACAAAATACTCTCAGGATGGGAATGCAAACGATTTTTACAGCTATTGCATACTCCAAAAGATAACAGTAAGAGGCTATCCGAGTGATTGTAGCCTCCTTTTCCGCTTTGAAGAAGGAGACTGTTCATCACTCATGTATTGTCGGAAATAAGGATACAACAAACAATCACTTGATATTTTCTGCATTCCTTTTTGTCCAATTGCATTGTATGAACAAAAGACCCACAAAGTGGAAAAGCAAAGAATTCCTACAGCTATTCCATATTCCACAAAATTATGCAGCGGCGCAAAGAGGATGTGTGAGTGAGTGTAGCTTCCTTTACCACTTTGAAGGAAAATGTTCATCACTCACATGTTGCAAGGCAACAATATACAGCAAACAATCACTCAATACCGTCCGTAATCACTTTTTACCAGACTATAGGGGATTTGATGTGAGCTATCCATCTTGATATGCAATCAGAGCAGAGTTTGCGAAGTACATACATTGTTTAAGTTAGATGGGGAAAGGATTTTCCTTGTCTATCAAAAAAAGTAGCAATGATTGGAATAGTGTCTTTGAAGTTTCAATGCTTTGTGATTCAGGAAAGTCTCTCCGTCAAGACAGGAATTTTCTAGCTTTTACTGATGTAGATTGATAAATGGAATTCACTATACTGCTGTTTTATAAAGCCTATACAGTGAAGTTCTTTCACAAAGGAAAGAGAACGTGTCGTGTATCTTTTTTTATCCTATATCCTTTTCACTCCATCCTATTGCTCATTGTGGAAGACTATCTTCAAAAGTTTGGAGAACTGTAGTGCAGAATAAACCAAGGTATCCTCGATACTGTAGATTGAAAATATTAAACTTTCTAAAACAGTTCTCCTATTTTTGAATGATAAACGGCGAAAGTATTTGGTAGACAATAAATATTGAAAATAGTTAAAGTCCCACAACAGCAGCCAAAACCAACACCCCAGAGCACACCTGGAAAATATACTACTTCATGTCAAACTGGTTGTGAGACAACTTTAACAAGAAAGTGAATTGTGGACATCCAAAGAGGAAAACACATTAGAAGAGATAGAAATCTAAGTTTCTTAGATTTTTGGGAGGATGAAACAACTACAAAGAAATGTATAAAGAGAGAAACATTCAAAAATGACTAATAAGCATCACCACAGAAAACATACTCATAGTATCATTTATAACAAAGAAAACACACAAGCCTTTCTAGGTGGACGGACTTCCAAAATAATTACTCAATTAGAATTATTTCCAATTCCTGCTACAGAAACAACTCTCCCCATCTAATACTAATGTAGTTCTATCTTCTACTCTATCAAAACTTCACACCTTCAACATGACAGCTCCGACTCAGCAATCCTTCATTCGCTTTCCACCCAGTGAATGCTAATCGTAAGCAATGCAGAAGGCAAGGGATGAGATGATGTGTAATGGTGCCTCGGGTTGGAGACAAGGAGAAAGGTCAAAGCATAAATGACCAGAGCTTAGAACCTCTGGAAAAGTATACCCATCAGAGATTTACTGCGATCATAGCCTCCAATCTCATTAGAAGGAGAAAGAAAGGACTATGAATCACCAGAAGCCACCAAGAAGAGATAAACTATAAGTTATAACTTGCACTTGTTTTCCTACCTTTACTTGATCAAAAAAAAAAGGTTCACACGTTGTTGGCTTCCACTGGAAGGCCATCCAACTTATTGTTATCTTTCTAAACAAATGTGACTTCTTCTCGAACAACAAACCATAAATGAGTATACAAAGTCAAGAGAACAATGAAGTTATATTTGTCTAAATTCAGAACATGTCTATATTCATTGAACTTAAGTAGCTACACAAAGTTTATAGGATAAGATAAGATAGTAATTTTTGAATTATAATATGGGTATTACTGTCCTACCACATGAATGTAGTATATTAGGAATGTGTAGACAAACTTAGTTTAATAGAAGAAGTAGCAGTCAACGGGACCCCAAATACAAATAAATTCGCCTCTTAACAGAATAAAGAGAATCCACAAGCTTTTCTAAGCAAAGGAACATTCAAGAAAAGAACACCCAGCAAGGATATGACAATAAGGAACAACTGAACTCTTCCCATCTAGTACAAGTTGGCTTATAGTTTTTAGTCTATCACAAAGTTCCTAATTTCCACATCAGCACTCCAACAAACAAATCCCAGAGGTACTGTCCATCCACTTAACCGCAACTCATAAGCAACGTGACAGGGGTGAGATAATGTGCACGGCACTCTGGGGTAGGGACCAAAAGAGAAGTAACAAGTTTAAATGATCATTAGATTACGATTAGTACCTTCTGTAAAAATGATAAATAGAGATGTAAGGTTATCGTAGCCTACATTCTCATCGGGAGGAGAAAGTAGGGGACTATGAATCACCACAAGATGTAGGATACCAAGGAGAAACAAACTAATAGGTTATCGTTTGCATGTCTTCTTGGTGTCCAATGTTTAAAGAAATTGGAAAACAAAAACACCAGGGAAGGCACAAAAAAGCACAAGCAATCCACTAAACAGTCCAAAAATTCATAAGCATAAAAAGCCCTGTCCTAGATGCGATGTGCATCCACTTAATTGCCAATCATCAGCAATATGACCGGGGTGAGACAATGTGCATGGCACTCTGGGGTAGCGGCCAAAAGAGAGGTAAATGATCATAGAGATGTAGGGCTATCGTTTTTTAATAACCAGAGATGTAGGGCTATCGTAGCCTACATTCTCATTGGAGGAGAAAGTAGGGGACTGTGAATCACCACAACATTTAGGATACCAAGGAGAAACAAACTAAAAGGTTAAAATTTGCATGTCTTCTTGGCGTCCATTGTTTAAAGAAAATAAAAAAGCCATCAAACTTTCCTGAACCACACAAAGGACATAACTTGGTCCCACATAAACCAAAAATGAATATATAATTGTATAGAGGTGTTAGCTTTAATGCACCTCCTGAGATTAGACTATTTTGATGTCCATCACTAGAGTGTGCAGTCTGAAGGTTGATTCCCATGCAATATATTCTGTTCGGGTAAACTGAGCTGTTCAAGGTAGGAGGAAGCCACCAGTCATTAGCTTATCTATAAATAAGCAATTTAAAGTTAGAAAATGGGTATTGAGCAATGTTGCCTTCCTACTCATCCTATGCAGCAAAAAGGGGAAAATGAATCACCACCGATACTCGTTATGTCACCAGGAAGAAACAAATGAGCTATTAAATGCTTATGTCATTCTTCACTAATGGTCAAGAGCTTGCTAGGCTTTTAGGCCTCATTTGTTTGCACTTTAATGGAGGTCTGAATCTTAATCATTCAGATCTCAGACATTAAGTATGTTTGTTTTTAAAGGCTGGATCTTCATTATTCAAATCTTAATCATTAAGTGTGATTGTTTTTTGGGAAAAAGGCCAGACTTGTCCCTTTACTTTAATAAATTATCCACGTTTATACCTAATTCTACTATTGGTTCAAAAAAGTCCCTGCCGTTAAGAAAGTAGACAAAAATAGCCCCAACCCTAACGGTTGTCCACTGTGGCAAAGGACCCCACAATAAAAAAATGTCACATAATTAAACCCACACCTTACCTTCTTTTGTTAATATTTCTTTTTTCATTCTAAATTCTTATTTTTTTTTTCCTTTTCTATTTTTTCTCTATCTCTTTCCCTACCATCAGAATCCCTTCCCCCTATATCTCCCTGTTCGGTTGCCCTCCATCATTGTAATAGAAAATTTAATCAAAAAATGGTTCCACTGTCGGTGTCGGCGATATCAACCGGCCGATTCACCTTCTTTGCCTACCCATATTCAGATCATGATAAAAAAATCAAAACGCCGGCGAGGAAGATCCAGGAAAATTCACCTTGTTTTGCTCTGTGCCGGCGATTCACCTTGTTTTGCTCTGTGCGTCCCCTTTCAGCCAGGCTAATATTTTCTAAAGTATTCTTGTTTTTTTTCTTCTATTGAAACTTTGTTTTGTTTGTAAAAATTCCCATTAACATCAGAAATAAAACTGAATAAACCTCCAAATTGGTATTCTGGTTCCGGCCCCCGCCCTGTGCGTTTGGCCTGTGATTTTTGATCAACTTTGTTTTCCTTGAGAGAAACACAACAGAGGTTGAAAATGGTGGTGGAAGGTTAGTGGTTCAAGGTGGAGGACGATGGTTTTAAGGTGACACTACAAAATCTTGGATACCCAATTCTTTCATGGGTTTAGTGGTTAAGGATGCTCTAATGGTGGAGGGCAAGAGATTCATATGTTTGAGAAAATAAGAGAGAAAAAAAGAAAATGAAAAAGAATAAAAATTTAGAATTAACTATGTGGCATTTATTTTATTGTGGGATCCTTTGCCACAGTGGACTACCGTTAGGGTTGGGGCTGTTTTTGTCTACTTTCTTAACGGTAGGGACTTTTTTGAACCAATAGTAGAATTAGGTATAAACGTGGACAATTCATTAAGTAGAGGGACAAATCTGGCATTTTTCCCTTGTTTTTTTTACTTCACAACTACTTAATGGGTCTGAATAGGTCTGTATGATTAAGATCTATAACAAAGACTTAATTTCATTAAGATGCTATCACATATTCATTATTAACTGTCGTCACTGTCTACCATTATCAACTACCACCATGCCACCGCCACCGCCACCACCTCCACTCCCACCATGCCACCCTCATGCTCAATCATAGTCACCACCATTATCGACCATCACCACCCACTATCCCCACCACTCTGACCACCATATATCATTCTCGCCCACAATCAACACTCACCCACCTCAGCTACCACAATTGACCACCCCATCATCATCAACAACCACAACCGACACTGTCCATTATTATAACCTATCACCACCACCCCCACCACCACCTTTCTCAGTCACAACTACTACCATCACCCGCCATTATTAACTATCACCACCCACCATCATCATCCTCAATCATAATCGCCACCACTACTAATCACTACTAGTTACTAGCATGAACCACCATCATCAACCAAAACTACCACCAACCACCGCCTCTAGTCGGTTTTCACCCGTTAGCCATCACCACCAACAACTATCATATTTTAAAAAACTATATATTTTATTAATAGAATATTAGATTAGTTAGTATTTCATCTGAATTTTAAGTTTATTAATTTTCAAATAAAGATAAATTGTATACGTTCAGATGTTAAAAATCAAACAGTCTTAATTATTTCTATTCAGATCTTAATAAACATCTTAATATATTCAGATGTGTATTCAAATTCAGATATCTTTATCTTAATACACATCTTGATATTCAGATGTATATTAAGATTCAGACGTCTTAATCTTTAAAAAGACAAATGAGGCCTTAACCTCCCTGTGACCATGATCAATAACCCAACAAAAAGTTTACTAAAGCAAATTCTGGCGGGATAATTCCAAAGTGATTCGAAGATGACACACTAGGTAACTAAAGTTCCCCTATCAATGTGTATCACTGCCGACACCGAAAAACTTCTGCTAAATATCTATTCATTGCAGGATGCATATCTGCATCTGCAAGAACTAGCTGATCTTTTTAACAAAGTAATTTTTTCTTTGGCAACTTTGTGCATAAGGAAATTACACCAGACACAAATGAGTGAAAGCAATTAAGAAAGGTGGAGTCAGACAGACACGGACTAAAGAATACTCCAGGTTTCCTTTTTTCCCCGATAAATCTAAAAAGCTAATCGGGCTGGTATTAGGTTTAAGCAAACCCCTCAGAGAACTTGCCCCACCATCCTTCCAGGAAAAAATGTTTAAAAGGAAAACTATGGAATTTTTTGTATTTCAAGTATTTATTACTGAATTCAAGTCTCTTCATTAAAAAAAATCACTGAATTCAATTTTCATCTGTCAATAAGGGATTCAGCAGAAAATTTCATGCATATTTTCCCCGACCATAAAGTTGACTGCTTGGGCAATATAAGTAATATAATAAGTAGACGCTGAGCATAATGTTGATGCTCTTTCTACCAGATAAGTAAATGTTATTCAAATCAGTACCAAGATGGTACTGCGCAGTAAAAAGAATAGCTTAGTGCAGTAGAGCATAATCTTGATGCCACAAGCAATATCTAGGCCAATACACTTTATGCTGTAATCCATTTTTATCAAAATAATAGCAAGTCATTCAAATAGTTCAGATGATAAGGGGTAGCTACTCATGAGACAAACTGCAATACGCATATTCCAACCTACAAAGTCACCCATGTCACGGGAAATATTTTTACAAAAAGAAGGAATTCGTGAGCGTCACCTTATGTTTATCCCCGTGTACATGTAGAGAATGCTTCTTTAAGATGGCCTGCTTGAAAGAACTTAAAGAAGTCTTCTTTTTTTCTTGATTAAAGGTGTAAATATCACTCTAGATCTGTCTAAAAGGAAGAGGATGAAAGCTTAAATCAACTGTGAAGGGACACGCTACACAGAGGAGCGTCAACCAGGGTGTGAGGAGAAGCCCATACCTAAATGCTTACACTATTTTGTAAGTCTGCCTCTTTATTTCGTCTTTTCTCAATTTAATACCTCTACTTGGTAAAAATACATACACATAATAAACGTCTCTAACCCTTAAGCATACTCGAGAATAGTGGTCATGAAAAGAACATTTTAAATTAAAAATAGTTTAAATAAATTAATTATGAATTTTAAAAGGGAAATAGAAAAAAAAAATGGAGGAAAGTTGGAACCTTTACCTAAATCAGAGTACAGGACGGCGGCGATGAGCTGAGGAATCAGTAATATGGCAGATGACGGAGGTTTATTTCGGAATTTCGACCATCGTGGCTGATTTTCGAAACCCTAATTCGATGTTCACAGAGAAGTCGAAATTAGAGTCTTAACCCGTTTTTGGAGTTGTTTACTACTTGGCACCTGTTTCAACCGGAAAAGGGCTAAAACTATCCCTGTAGTATCACAAATGGTTTACTATCGAGCTCCGTCCACCTATTCGTCCAACAATACACTCAACGTTAACTTCTGGCTTGATATTACTCCCACGACTAATGGCGCCTCCTGTGGTCCGCCCATTTAATGCGTTGTCACCGTTTCATTGCGCCACGTGGCTTTATGGACCCAATCACTTACAACCCGCCCCAAATATCCACCCGCCCCATTTTATCGGACCAACCCATGGTAGAACAATACCAAACTCATTTTAACCCTATTTCTTCATCAAATTAGGGCAGTTCCCATTTTTCTTCCTCCTCAAAATTGGTTCCTCCTTCCAGGTCGTAATTGTTTTGTTCCATTCCTCTTCTAAATTTGCTTTGCATCTAAAAGCTATTATTTTTTGGAAAATACAAGCCCATCATGTCGGAGAATTCAATTGCTTCTGATACGTCTCGTCGATGTGGTTACGAGTTGATTGCTAATCATTTTGTGACTAAGACTCCTACAAATGCTGGACGTAGATTCTCCAAATGCCCTCGTTTTGATGAAGAATCGTCATGTGGTCTTTGGGAATGGTGCGACCAAAATATGCCACCACATGTACAATGGTGATAAGCAACTTGAATAATTCATTGAAATGTGTAGAAGTAGAAACGAATTATTTGAAAAAGATGGTGGCGGACTAAGAGGATGTTGTTTGTCAAGAAAATGTGAAACTGGAGAACATTGTGGCAGAAATGGAGTGCATTAACTCAACTAATTTAGTGGCAGTGTCTATGATGGATGATAAATTACGAAGGATGAAGCTTTTTGTTGTTATTTCGCGGGCTGTCTTTATTTTAGTGGCTAGGAGTTAATGATGTTTGGTTATTTTTGTTGTCAACAGCAATGCAATGGTCCTTTTGGTTCTTTGTTTCAGTTTCCTGTGTTTTCAATGAATTTAAATTATTTTGTTCAAGTTGAAATGTAAATGTTCTTACAAGGAAAATGCCCATCTATTAATAGTATCATTTATCCTAACAAGAGAAATGACAATAAAGTTGGCACAAAAGAAGGCTCGACTATAGACCTTAATTAAGGATGCAAACATACATTATTGCCGGAATATTTACCTAACAAACATAGCTATTAGACAAGTAAATATGTGAGCCAAAACTTTACACCAATCTCACAATATTTACTTGTCTATTAACACAGACGTGAGTTACTTGTTTATTACAATCATCACAAAAATATATTGTCAATTACAGTCATTCCAAATAACTTGTTACTTTACTTCCCTTTACCCTTTCTTGTTTGAAGCTTTTGAATTTTTTTCTCCTTCACACCCAATACTTGAGTTCTGCTAGCTTGTTGTCACACCTACTTTTTCCAATGGAATGGGGAGTTTTTCTAATTTATGTGACATTAATCGAAATGAGATTATTTATTTAATTTCAGAGTCGCCACTTGGGATAATTTATGGTGTCCCAAGTCACTGGTTTATTTTAAATCTCAAATCAAAGAAATTTGACTCCAATTAAAGTATGCAAACCAGAAGACCGGGTAAGGAATTATGTTAACCCGGGAGAAGGTTTTAAGCATTCCCGAGTTCCGTGGTTTTAGCATGGTCGCTTTAATCATACATGCCTTAAATAAATTGTTTAATTACTCATTTTAGAACCTATGTGCGCTTTTCCTTTCACCGCTTTTAATTGCTTGATTATTCGTAATTATGGAATTATCTTGAAACAAGTCATGCACACACACGTGTACACATTTCGTTCGGCGCATAAACAATCAAGTCACGCGTACGTGTACACAATTAATCACGCTTTGTTCATATTAAGAATATTTGGCCAAAGTAGCGCGATCGCATACCTTGATTTATTTTGAAAATCATAATTACGTCACGCGAACGTGTACACAATCACGATGATAGATTAAGTCACGCCTAAAGCATCTTTTACGAATATTCTTTTTTTTAAATCATACTCGTGTCACACGAACGTGTACACAATTAACAACATTTTATTATTACGAAGATTGTTTGGCCCAAAGTTGCACGAACGCATACCTCATTCTTAATTTTGGAACCCGTAATTATGTCACGCGAATGTCGAAAATCCTAAAGATTGCCTACCCGGGTGTGGTAAATGAGACGAGAATAACAAAATCTTTTTTTATGCCCAAATTCCTTCTCGTTACTAACCAAACCCAAAATCCAACTACATACTTTTAAAAAAAGAACCAACTTAAGGGTCTTGTTGACTGCCAGATTAACAGAAGCAGGTAAAAAATAATAGAAATTTTCTATAAGAAAACTCGACTCATTTAATTTTGAGTTCTCTGCCACGAATAATTTGTCTCAAGAAACCAAAACCTCTCTTTTGCTTTTAAATCCAAACATTATCATGGCTTAACCAGACAGATCATAATCAATGAAAATCTAAACATTTGCAATCACATTTCCATATACTAATTAATTAATGGCTGCTCACGAATGACGCATCAATGGAAATTTTAACATAAATAAACCAAATGAAGAAAATTTTAGACAAACAACGAAACAACAGAACAATTATACGGCATTCATAATCATGGAAGATTAATAGAGAGGAGATTTAAAAATCAGAGAAGGAAATTAACCTCAAAGAGCGACAGCTTTTCGATTACAGTAGCCGCATATGAGTGGAAAACCGGACCGAAACCCCGACGGAAACAGAAACTCGAACTCCCTTTTCGACGCAATGGATGTTCTGTCCGTTTTTAGCTTAAGGATTGAAAGTGAGAGCTCCTTTTTTCAAGGGAGATGGCTGTCGTTTCTCTTGGATGGGAGGTGGGTGAAGTTCCGGCGGGTTTGGGTAGTGACGCGGCGGCGGAGGCGAAGGAATTTGGGGGGAGGCGGCTGGAGATCGGGGATCTGAGAGGGGGTCCGGCGGCTGTTGCTTTAGTTTTTGGAGAGAGGGCGTGTTTTCCGGCGGATCTTGGTGGAAAGGGGCTGGAGGAGTTTGGGTGGCTGTGATGTGTGTGTGGTCGCCGGCTGTTGAGAGAGTTTTGAGAGGATGGAGTCGGCGGCGGCTGGCTTCTTGGTGAAGAGTGGTTGCCGGATTTCCGGCGGTTTGGTGGCTGGCGGCGGCGGCTGCTGTGAAGGTTGGGAAGGGGTGTGGCTCTCTAGGGTTCAGGGGTTGAAGAAGAGGGTCCTTGAAAAATGTGATGGGTCTAATGGGTTTTTGGGGAGTTTTGGGCCGAAAATTGAACCTTTCAAAGATAGTAGAAATTGCACGGGATATTTTATTTGATCGACCTCATTTAATCTATACCCATTTTATTTTAAAGTTTTAATTTAAATTCATTTTTTAAATAACTTCAGCCCCTTTTCTTCTCCTCGTTCTCCTCCTCAACTTCAACTCTAAGAAGGTTGAAGTTCGCCAGTTACAAACAAAAACTTCAGCATACTTGGTTCAGCACACTTGCTATTTCAGTCCCGTCTACTAGAATGCTGAAGTTTTGCGTGATTGTCTTTGCTATTTCAACCCCGTATGCTGAAGTTACGCGAAAAAGTGGGTACGCTTGTAATTTTTTTTGCAAAGCGGGCATAAGTTAAAACGTGACCCAAAAAATGGGTATAGATGCAAATGCCCCTCAAAGATACAATATTGGCCCAAAATTCATAAAACAAAATTATTTTTGTATTTTTTAAAGATTACACTAAAAATATGAATATAAAAACCATGGCAAGCTTAAGGTAATACTACTATAAAAATACTAATGTACTTAAATAAAGATAAATATATATACATATACATATACATATACATATACATATACATACATACATACATATACATATACATATACATACATACATACATATACATATACATATACATATACATATACATATACATATACATACATACATACATACATATATATATATATATATATATATATATATATATATATATATAACAAGATAAATTAAAACTATTTTTGTGTTTTTAATTTATTTATTTTTTGCTTTAAAACTAATAATAAAGTGAAAATCCTATAGAAATAAACTCAAATAAATATTCTAAAAACACTAAGACTATTAAAGATAATTCTAATATGCGAGTCAAAAATTACGTTCTTACAGTTGTCCCTCTTTGCTTGGAAACACGAAGTATTTTTTAGCAAAGAAACAAGTAAGCGATGTAATTGATTTCTGACTCGACACTTATTCAAAAGAAAATAAAGATGGCTAAAAAGATTGTGACCGAACCCTGGTATCTGAGCTGCCTACATATCTTTGGATATAAAGGAATCAGGCCACGTGTAGTTCAGAGAGATCAATGGAATGATGAGTTCAAGAGTCGAGTGAGATTCCGTCAAAGCTCCGATCCGTGGTCCCGTTATTACATCAAAATCAAAATATAAAAGAACTAAACAAACATACCAGTTATAAGTTACAGGATTCCTATCTATAAATCTTCTGAAGCTTGATCTTGAGTATTGAAAGGTTATTCATGCAAACTTTTGATTTGAACCTTGATGTCTGCTAGTTGCAGGTGTTAGTTCATTCTTCTACGACTTCTTCTGATGAAAACCGAACATGCAGTGCTCGTGACTTCAGCCATGTCTTGAGCAGTTCACATCTTTCATCTGCTTCTTTATATTTATTCACTTCTTTTATTTTATTTTCTTTTCTGCATTATGGATTGAGACTTTTTCTTTTGGTAAACTCGAACCCAGTGCCTTGAGGTAAAACCTGCTTAGACACCAAAACAAACAAAAGAACGAATTTTTTCTGCCCCAGTTTTTAGTAGAAAAATTTCGTGAGCTATTTGTAGCAAAAACTCTAATCAAGCAATAAAAGTTGGGAATGGTGCACCCGAAAGATCATGATGATTTTTTTTATGGCGTTCCTTTATTTAAGATCAACTCGACTAGGGAGTAGAAACTCTATGTCTGAAGTAAAATCAACTGGAGAGTGAAGACCCTATGTTGTAAAATATACTAGGAGTGGGGACCCTATATCTAAAATAAAATCAACTAGAGAGTGGAGACCCTACGTTGGAAAAGCGACTAGGGAGTGGAGACCCTATGTCTAGAAATAAAATCAACTAGGGAGTGAAGATCCTATGTTGGAAAAGAGACTAGGGAGTAGAGACGCTATGTCTAAAAATAACTTCAACTAGGGAGTGGATACCCCATGTTGGAAAATGCAGCTAGGGAAAAACGTATCTAGTGCTAACATGCGACTTTTTTTTTGATTGATTTTTTAAGCAAAAATAATTTATTCTTTTAAAGTGAAATAAATTGCCCCAACGCTTATCTTCTGAGGGCATAAATAAACGATTTTTTCTTTTTTATTCAAACAAGATTTCCTTTTTTTTTATTATCCTAGGATAAAATTCATTAGACTAGGTTTTCTTATCTTAGGAGAAAGATTCATCAGACTAAGACGTCTATCCTAGGAGAAAGTTCATCAGACTAGGTTTTTCTTCTTCATTTTTTTGGTATCTTAGGAGAAAGATTCATCAGACTAAGATTTCTATCATAGGAGAAAGATTCATTAGACTAAGATTTCTATCCTAGGAGAAAGTTCATCAGACTAGGTCTTTTTTTTTGGTATCTTAGGAGAAAGATTCATCAGACTAAGATTTCTATCCTAGGAGAAAGTTTATCAGACTAGGTCTTCTATTTTAGGAGAAAGATTCATCAGACTAATATTTTGATCCTAGGAGAAAGTTCATCAGACTATATCCTCTTTTTTTGTTATCTTATGAGAAAGATTCATCAAACTAAGATTTCTATCCTAGGAGAAAGTTCATCAGACTAGGTCTTCTATCTTAGAAGAAAGATTCATCAGACTAAGATTTTGATCTTAAGAGAAAGTTCATCAAACTAGGTCCTTTTTTTTGTTATTTTAGGAGAAAGGTTCATCATACTAAGATTTATATCGTACGAGAAAATTCATCATACTAGGTTTTCTATCTTAGGAGAAGAATTCATCAGACTAAGATTTTGATCCTAGGAGAAAGTTTATCAGACTAGGTCCTTTTTTTTGGTATTTTGATCCTAAGAGAAAGTTCATCAGACTACGTCCTTTTTTATTGTTATCTTAGGAGAAATATTCATCAGACTAGCCAAATCACTACTTATAGCATAAAATAACTTTTCATTTAATTTATTTACTAATCTGATATTTCATAAAACTTTCGTTTAAACATTTCGAAACAAGCAAGGATATGTAAAACATTAAACACAACCCAATCCCGGAGTTACTAGTCATGAGCAACTATAAGAAAGATACAAGTCAGGTATTGTCTACTTAATACAAGATAAGTCTAAGAAAATAAATGCTAAAAAGATAGGAAGGAGAAAGGCAAGGTTGCGGACGCCGTACAGCTACCTCGCAAATCTCCGGAACACTCTGAGAAGGGGAGGATCAGCTCTCACTCTAATGCACTGGCACCTGAATCTACACACAAGGTGCAGAGAGTAACGTGAGTACGCCAACTCAGTAAGTAACAATTATAACTAAAGACTGAGTGCAGTGACGAGCATTTAAAATCATATATATTTCATAACATAAAACAACAGTGAAAATAACAAGATCAAATTAGTAATTAAATTCCGAACATCTCGTAAAAACTCCAGTTTCAATGAAAATTGTTTAAAATATTTGTTCAACATTTTCAATAGAGGCTCAGAGTAAAAGAAGAGTGAAAATAGTAATCTCATAAAACAAGCCCATCAGGCAAAGTGTCACTCATAAATATAGCCCCTCGGGCAAGTCTCTCACTCACTCGTGATTCAACTCTCATGAATCAGCACTCACGCTCAATAGGTACATTACAATAACTGTTGCGGCATGCAGCCCGATCCATAAATAAATAGTCGACTGCGCTCACTGGGGGGTGTGCAAACTCCGGAGGGGCTCCTACAGCCCAAGCGCTATATCGCTGCGGTGTGCAGTCCAACCCAATATCGCTACGGCGTGCAACCCGATCCAACATAGCTATGCGGCGTGCAACCCAATCAAATGTGATTCCTCTTGAATCCCTCTTCAAAATCCCTCAAAAAGCTCCAAGTCCGAACAAAAATGGTGGAAAATAACCCAAAATTTGCAAATCTCTAATTTATAAGTTCTGCCCCAGGGGTTCCGCACCTGCGGACAAATTCCTCGCACCTACGGTCCCAGGTGCGCACATGCGAAAAGTCACTTAAACCCAACGTCCGCATATGCGGCCCAACACTCCCACCTGTGGGCCCGTAGATGCGCTTCTTCATTCGCATCTACGCTCAAGCCCAGACCTTCACTTCCCGCATCTGCGACGCCACCTCCGCACCTGCGATCATTGCACCTGGGGTTGCCCATCAGCAGGTGCGGCCACACCAGAAGAGTTACACCAGCAGCCTTCTGCTGCATTTTTCCAACTTCCAAAGTTAGCCACCCGAAATAAATCCCGAGCCCCTCGGGGCCTCAACCAAATATACCAACACATCACATATCATCCCACGAACTTAGTCGAACCCTCAAAACGCTCAAAACAATATCAAAACACCAAATTAACCCGAAATTCAAGCCTAAGGATTTCTAAACTTCCGAAATTTGCCAACGATGCCGAACCCAACCAAACCACCTCCGAATGACCTGAAATTTTTCACACACATCACAAAAACGACACTACGAACCTATTCCAACTTTCGGAATTCCAATCCGACCCCGATATCTAATTTTCCACTGTCGACCAGAAATTGCCAAAAATTCAATTTCGCCAATTCAAGCCTAATTATACCACAAACCACCGAAAAACATTCCGAACACGCTCCTAAGTCCCAAATCACCTACAAAGCTTTCCGAAACCATAAAAATCGAATTCCGAAATCATTTACCTATAATTCAACTTCTGGTTGACTTTTCCAACTAATTAACCAATTTAAGAGACTAAGTGTCCTATTTCTCTCCACAATCACTCCGAACCCGAGACAACCAACCCAACACAATATAAAATAGATGAACCACACATAAGTAAGCAAAAATGGGGAAAACGGGGCTAAAACTCTCGGAACGACCGATCGGGTCGTTACATTCTCCCTTTCTTAAACAAACGTTCGTCCTCGAACGAGTCTAGAAACATACTTGGAGTCTCAAATAGGTGTGGATATTTGCTCCGTATCTCCCGATCGGTCTCCCAGGTGGCCTCCTCCACCGGCTGCCCTCTCCACTGCACCTTAACTGAAGTTATATCCTTTGACCTCAACCTTCGGACCTGTCGACCCAAAATAGTTACTGGCTCCACATCATAAGTCATATCCCCCTCTAACTGAACTGTGTTGAAGTCCAAAACATGGGACGGGTCACCAGCATACTTTCGAAGCATGGAAACATGAAATACCGGATGCACACTCGACAAGCTAGGTGGCAAAGCAAGTCTATAAGCCACATCCCCTACCCTCTGAAGCACCTCAAACAACCTATTGAACCGGGGACTCAACTTTCCCCTCTTCCCAAACCGCATAACACCCTCCATGGGAGACACTTTCAGCAGAACCTTCTCCCCAGCCATGAAAGATACATCACATACCTTCTTGTCCGCATAACTCTTCTACCTAGACTGCTCCGTGTAAAGCCGCTCATGAATCAATTTTTCCTTATCTAAGGCATCCTGCACCAAATCTGTACCCAAAAGTCTAGCCTCACGCGACTCAAACCAACCAACCGGAGATCTACATCCTCTCTCATATAAAGCCTCGTACATATCCATCTGAATACTCGACTGATAATTATTATTATGTGTAAACTCCGTGAGTGGAAAAAACTGGTCCCATGAACCCCCAAAATCAATAACACAAGCGCGCAACATGTCCACCTATATCTAAATAGTGCGCTCGGACTGCCCGTCCATTTGAGGATAAATATTTGTGCTCAACTCAACCTGAGTACCCAACTCCCTCTGCGCGACCCTCCAAAATTGCGATGTGAACTGAGTACCTCTATCAGAAATGATGGAAACTGGAACACCATGCAGTCGAACAATCTCCCGGATATAAATCTCAGTTAACCGCTCCGAAGAATAAGTAGTACCAACAAGAATGAAGTGCGCGGACTTGGTCAGCCGATCCACAATAACCCAAATAACATCGAACTTCCTCGAAGTCCGTGGGAGCCCAACTACAAAGTCCATGGTGATCTGCTCCCACTTCCACTCCGGAATGTCCAACCTTTGATGCAATCCACCTAGTCTTTGGTTCTCATACTTGACATGCTGACAATTTAGACATTGAGATACAAATCCAACAATATCTTTCTTCATCCGCCTCCACCAATAACGCGGCCTCAAATCCTGATACATCTTCGTGGCACCAGGATGGATGGAATACCGCGAGTTGTGGGCCTCCTCAAGAATCAACTCTCGAAGACCATCTATATTAGGCACACATATCCGGCCCTGCATCCTCATCACACCATCATCACCAATAGCTATATCCCTGGAATCACCTCGCCGGACCATATCTTGAAGAACGAGCAAGTGTGGGTCATCATACTAGCGCTCTCAGATACGGTCATAAAAAGAAGACCTTGAGACTACGCAAGCCAACACCCAATTGGGCTCCTATATATCCAATCTCACAATCTGGCCCGCTAAGGCCTGAACATCAAACGCTAAAGGTCTCTCTGCTGGTGGAAGATATGCTAGACTCCCAAAATTCTCTGCTCGATGACTCAAGGAATCAGCCACTACATTGGCCTTCCCCGAATGGTATAGAATAGTGATATCATAGTCCTTGAGAAGCTCCAACCATCTCCGCTGAAGCAAATTTGGATCCTTCTATTTAAACAAATGTTGCATACTACGGTGATCAGTAAAAACCTCACAATGAACCACATACAAATAATAACGCCAAATCTTCCAGGCGTGAACAATGGTTGCTAACTCGAGATCATGCACCAGATAATTCTTCTCATGGGTCTTCAACTGGCGCGAGGCGTAGGCAATCACTCTACTCTCGTAAATTAATACATAACCAATGCCTATCCTCGAGACATCACAATAGACGGTACAAGAACCTGAAAGTGATTGCAACACTAACACTAGAGATGTGGTCAAAGTAGCCTCGAGCTTCTGAAAGCTCTCCTCACACTCGTCCGACCACCTGAATGAAGCACCATTTTGGGTCAATTTGGTCAAGGGCGAAGCAATAGAAGAAAAACCCTCTACAAATCGATGGTAGTAGCACGCCAAACCAAGGAAGCTCCTGATCTCCGTAGCTGAGGACGGTCGGGGCCAACTCTGCACCGTCTCTATCTTCTTTGGATCTACCTGAATACCCGCACTGGACACCATGTGCCCCAAGAAAGATACTGAGCCAAACCAAAACTCACACTTGAACAATTTTGCATAAAGCTTCTCATCTCTCAATCTCTGCAATACAACTCTCACATGCTGAGCATGCTCCTCCTGGCTACGAGAGTACACCAAGATGTCATCAATGAACACAATAACGAAAGAATCTAAGTATGGCTGAAATACATTGTTCATCAAATGCATGAACGCTGCTGGGGCACTGGTCATCCCAAAAGACATCACCAAGAACTCATAATGGCCATAACGGGTCCTGAAAGCCGTCTTGGGAATATCTGAACCCCGAATCTTCAGCTGATGATACCCGGATCTCAAATCAATCTTAGAGAACACCCTCCCTGAAGCTGGTCAAACAAATCATCAATACGAAGCAAATGATACTTATTCTTGAATGTAACCTTATTCAACTGCCTGTAGTCAATACACATTCTCATGGAACCATCCTTCTTCTTCACAAACAACACTGGTGCACCCCAAGGCGACATACTAGGCCAAATAAACCCCTTATCTAGGAGTTCCTGAAGCTGCTCTTTCAATTTCTTCAACTCTGTCGGTGCCATACGATACGGAGGAATAGAAATAAGCTGAGTGCCTAGCACCAAATCAATACCAAAATCAATATCCCTATCAGGCGGCATGGCTGACAGGTCTGCAGGGAACACATCCGGAAAATCACTGACCATAGGAACATAATCAATAGTGGGAGTCTCAGCACTGACATCCCTCATATAAGCCAAATATGACAGACACCCTTTCTCCACCATACACCGAGCCTTCAGGTATGAAATCACCCTACTAGGCACATAATCAATGGAACCTCTCCACTCAACCCTCAGAAATCCCGGCATCGCTAAGGTCACGATCTTAGCGTGATGATATAGGACAACATGACATGGAGAAAGCCAATCCATGCCCAATATCACATCAAAATCCATCATACTGAGTAATAACAGATCCACTCGGGTCTCCAGACCCCCAATAGATACCACACATGACCGATACACGCGGTCCACAATAATAGTATCGCCCACCAGAGTCGACACATGAACATATGTAACTAAGGACTCACGGGGCATATCTAGAAAATGAGCAAAATATGATGAAACATAGGAATATGTGGAACCAGGATCAAATAAGACTGAAACATCTCGGTGACAAACTGAAACAATACCTATAATCACATCATCTAAGGCCATAACATCTGGTCTGGCTGGAAGTGCATAAAAACGGGCATGTCCTCCACCTGCTTGACCTCCCCCTCTAGTGCGGCCTCTAGCTGCCTGACCTCCACCCCTAATTTCCTGGGCAAGTGGTGAAGTAACTAGATCTGAAGTCGAGGGTTGACCCCTCTGCTGAGATGGACCCCAAGAAGACGAGGACACTACCTCCTCATATGCCCAAACTCTCCACACTTGTAACAACTCTCTGGTGCGGGAGACGGGGATTGAAGGGAACCCCTAGCACCGGGATAACTGATAGAAGCACCTCGCATGGAGGAACCCTGAACTGATGGTACACAGGATGAGCTCTGGACTGGAAGGGAACTGAATGATGAGCGACCCAGATGAGAATTGCGAGAACCATGCCCCGATGATGCACCACTATAAGCTGGGCGAGCTGGCTGAGCGGGCCTAAACGAGTGGCCTCTGCTATGCTGAAACTGACCCTTGGAGGGAACACTACCAAAGCTACCAGATCCCGAGGCCTTTTGGCCTCCCTCTCATCTCTCTCCTGGCCATGAACTGACTCAATCTCTCGGGCAATATCAACAACCTGCTCAAAAGTAGCACCAGATACCCTCTCTCTGGTCATAAGAATCCGGAGCTGATGTGTGAAGCCATCCACGAACCTCCTGATCCTCTCCCTATATGTGGGAAACAACCAAACGACATGACGATCTAGCTCTAAAAATCTCATCTCATACTGCGTCACAGTCATATCATCCTGACGCAACTGCTCGAACTGCCTACGCAGCTCCTCCATGCGGGACTGTGGCACATACTTCTCCAAAAAGAGAGCGGAGAACTGCTGCCAGGTAAAGGGCGCCGCACGAACAAGCCTACGCCTCTCATAAGCCTCCCACCAAGTAAAGGAAGCTCCTGAAACTGGAAAGTAGTAAACGATACCCTACTGGTCTCCAATATACCTGTTGTACGAAGAATCCTCTGACACTTGTCTAAGAAACCTTGGGCATCCTCGCCCTCGGCACCACTGAAAGTCGGAGGTTGAAGTTTACCAAATCTCTCCAATCTACACTGCTCGTCATCAAACATGACTGGAATCACATAGTCCTGAGCAGGTGCAACCGTCTAGGCTGGAGGTGCCCCCAGTGTCTGAAGTCCCTAAATAACCTGCTCAGGGGTACGAGCGGCGGGAGTCTGAGTGCCTCCTCCAGCCTGAGAAATAACGGTTGTAGAAGAAACAATGACCGTCTGTGCCAGACTGGTGCACATGGTCAAAATCTAAGCCAAGGTCTCCTGAAGACCTGGAATGACAATAGGCACTGCCGATGCCCGGGCTGGTCCCGCTGGAAAATCTGCGACTGGGACCTGATCTGGAATAAAAGGTTGGTCTATGGGTACTTCCTCGGATGCTGCGCGGGCGACACCTCTACCTCTACCACGGCCTCGACCCCTCGTGGGTCCAACGGGTGGCTGATCATCCTGCCTGGTAGCACGTGTCCTCACCATCGATGAGAGAATGAAACAACAAAAGTTTAGTTACCCGAATCAACAAATTCGCACAACAAGAATTCAAGAATGTGAGAGTTTTCCTAAGGGTTCTGCAGCCTCTCGAAGATAAGTACAGACGTTCTCCGTACCGATCCGCAAGACTCTACTAAACCTGCTCATGACTGATGAGACTATGTAACCTAGGCTTTGATACCAACTTCGTCACGACCCCAAAACCACCCTGGACGTGATGGCGCCTATCGCGATACTAGGCTAGCCAAATCACTACTTATAGCATAAAAGAACTTTTCATTTAATTTATTTTCTAATCTGATGTTTCATACAACTTTCGTTTAAACATTTCGAAACAAGAAAGGATATGTAAAACATTAAACACAACCCAATCCCGGAGTCACTAGTCATGAGAAACTAAAAGAAAGATACAAGTTAGGTATTGTCTACTTAATACAAGATACATTTGAGAAAATAAATGCTAAAAATATAGAAAGGAGAAAGGAAAGGTTGAGGACGATGTGCAACTACCTCGCAAATCTCCGTAACACTCTGAGAAGGGAAGGATCAGCTCTCACTCTGATGCCCTGGCACCCGAATCTGCACACAAGGTGCAGAGAGTAACGTGAGTATGCCAACTCAGTAAGTAACAATTGTAACCAAAGACTGAGTGCAGTGACGAGCATTTAAAATCATATAAATTTCATAACATAAAACAACAATAGAAATAACCAGATCAAATCAGTAATTAAATTCCGAACATCTCATAAAAACTCCAGTTTCAATGAAAATTGTTGAAAATATTTTTTCAACATTTTCAATAGAGGCTTAGTGTAAAAGAAGAGTGAAAACAGTAATTTCATAACATAAGCCTCTCGGGCAAAGTATCACTCACAAATATAGCCCCTCGGGCAAACCTCTCAATCACTCGTGACTCAACACTCATCAATCAACACTCACACTCACGCTCAATAGGTAGCTTACAATAACCGATGCAACGTGCAGCCCGATCCATAAATATATAGTCGACTGCGCTCACTAGGGGTGTGCAAACTCTGGAAGGGCTCCTACAGCCCAAGCGCTACATCGATGCGGCGTGCAGCCTGATCCAACATACCGCTGCGCGCGTGCAACCCGATCCATATATAACGATGCGGCGTGCAACCTGATCCCTAACTGTCCTCACAATCCGGCCATCGGCCTCACTCAGTCCTCAGCCTCACAAGCCACTCGGTCGTTTCAATGCATACTCAGGGAACTCGGCCCAAAAATAACTTTTATATATTAAAATAGAGTGATGAACAACATTAAACAATAACAAGTATAATCATGTCTAAGGATATGCTTCCTATCAAAAACAATGTGAGGATAATAGTAAAATACCCATGAGGGTCCCAACAGTACGGCACAAGGCCCCAAATATGACATTCAACCCAAGTTAACAGAATCATTTCTAAAACATATAGATGTCATATAGAGTTTATCAAACTATGCAACTCTACAGTTGTCACGGGACGTACCAAGTCACAATTCCTACCGGTGCACGCCCATACGCCCGTCACCTAGCATGTGCGTCACCTCATTTATCAAACTAGTACGAAATTTCGGGGTTTCATACCCTCAGGTCTAGATTTACAATCGTTACTTACCTCAAACCAGATGAAAAATATACTCTGTGATGCCCTTGTCGCTCGACTAGGCCTCAAATCACCCTGAGTCTAACCAAAATCAGAATAATATCATCAATATACACTAAAGGAACAAAACCCACGCGAAAATAATCAAATTACATCAAAAAACTCGAAATTGGCCAAACCCGACCCCCAGACCCATGTCTCAGAATCTGATAAATCACAAAACTAGAATCCTTATCCGCTCACAAGTCCATACATACCAAATTTATACAAATCTAACTTCGTTTGACCCCTCAATCACCAAAATTTAGCTCACAAGTTCCAAGCCCTAATTCCCCAATTTTCACCCTTAAATCCCACAATTTCATGCTTAATCATTTAAAAATCACCATAGAATCGAGTTTTAGGTTAAAAAATATTACCTCAATGTGATTCCCCGTGAATCCCTCTTCAAAATCCCTCAAAAAGCTCCAAGTACGAACAAAAATGGTGGAAAATAACCCAAATTTTGCGAAGTCTCTAATTTATAGGTTCTGCCCCAGGGGTTCCGCACCTGCGGACAAATTCCTCGCACCTGCGGACTCGAACCTGTGGTCCCAAGTGTGCATATGCGAAAAGTCACTTAAACCCAACGTCCGCATTTGTGGCCCAATACTCGCATCTGCGGGCCTGCAGATATGCTCTATGATGACCCAAACGGTCATCTTATGTAATTTAAGCTATATCTGTGTTCCGAGGCTCCGAGAGCCTCCGTTAGCCTCACCTCGATATGTGTGCACAGCCCGGGCGTGTAGCCGGGAAGCTATTATGTGAAAATTTGATAAAAATGAATTTTGATCATTAATAAATGAATATAGTTGACTTTGGTCAACATTTCTGGTAAACGGACCCGGACCCGTGAT
>ML257518.1:621-11524 GCA_005239495.1 Nicotiana undulata
CCTGTTACCTGCTGTAGAATATGACAGGTTATCGTTATTGTCAAGTCTAGCCTCGTCACTACTTCGGCTGAGGTTAGGTTGGGCACTTACTCAGTACATGGGGTCGGTTGTACTGATGCTACACTGCACTTCTTAATGTTATGCAGATCCCGCATCCGGACCCAGTGGACCGCATTGAGGGAGTCACCTTCAGTCCACCCAGAGCTTCAAGGTATACCCGCTGGCGTTCGTGGGCCTTGGTGTCTCTCCGACATTTGGATTTCCTAAGACAATTACGTTTTTCTTTCAGAATCTGTATTTAGCACTCAGATAGTTAGTTCGTGAGGTTGTGACACCCCGGTTTTGGGATATTTGCGATGTTGTTACCTTATCAATTCATTATTCGTTTTGGAAATATTATTATTTTTCTGTTGTAAAAACTTTTGGAATGATTTGGAAATGTTCGGTAAAGGCTGAAAGTTAAGGGAATTGAGATATCCCAGTAGAGGTTGGAAGGTTAATCGGCTTTATTATTGTTACGTTGTTTTATAGATGTCAAAGTGTTGTGTGCATTGGCTTGTCTAGCGGGTTCAACGTTAGACGCAGTCACGGTCGGAAAGGTGGGATTTCGGGTCGTGACAGCAGTATACCTCGCATTTCTGGAGGGCAGTTCAACGTGAGTTGGGCACTCGGGTTGAGTTGAGCACAGCGTTTCATCCTCAGACAGACAGACAGTCCAAGCGTACTATTCCGATTTTGGATGATATGCTACGAGCCTGTGTCATTGACTTTGGAGGTTCTTGGGATTAGTTCTTGCCATTAGCTGAGTTCGCCTACAACATCAACTATCAGTCGAGCATTCAGATGGCTCCCTATGAGGCATTATATGGTAGGCGGTGTCGGTTGCTAGTCGGATGGTTTGAGCCGGGAGAGGCTCGGTTGTTAGGTCACTACTACAAAAAGGAACTTTGGTGGTAATTATTTAATAGCAATAAATTAATTGCCGGTATTGATTCTATGAAGGTCCAATTTTACCGGCAATTGAATATTTACCGAGAAAGAACACCTTTTTACTGGCACTTGAAAACAATGTCTATTAAAAGGTATGCATTTTATAATTATTATAAGTCTTCCCTCTTTCTGATTTTACTCCCTCCATATCTTTTTCAACTCTCTCATATCTTTTTCAGCTCCCTCTGATTTTATATAAGTTATGTGTTTTTATAATTTTTTAAATTTTTTTTTCCGAAAACACACGCCTTAGTGTAAACTCGCAAAAGAAATCCCTCAGCCCCAAAATTCATATCGCCGAAGAAAGCCTCGGTTTTGTCGACCTTCAATCATCGGTGTTTTGGCCGGCAATCGTCGCTTTAACTCTCTCCATATCTTTTTCAACTCTCTCCATATATTTTTCAGCTCCCTCCGATTTTTTATAAGTTAAGTGTTTTTAGAAGGTTTTTAAATTTTTTTTTCGAAAACACACGCCTTAGTGTAAACTCGCAAAAGAAAGCCCTCAGCCCCAAAATTCATATCGCCGAAGCAAGCCTCGGTTTTGTCGACCTTCAATCATCGGTGTTTTGGCCGGCAATCGTCGCTTTAACTCTCTCCATATCTTTTTCAACTCTCTTCATATCTTTTTCAACTCCCTCCGATTTTTTACAAGTTAAGTGTTTTTGGAAGTTTTTTAATATTTTTTTTTTCGAAAACACACACCTTAGTGTAAACTCGCAAAAGAAAGCCCTCAGCCCCAAAATTCATATCGCCGAAGCAAGCCTCGGTTTTGTCGACCTTCAATCATCGGTTTTTCAGCCGGCAATCGTCGCTTCTCTACCTTCAGTCTCTTTGGGATTATCAAATCTCTGGTATTCCTCTATTTATCTTCATATCTTTAACTCGATATTTCATAGGGTATTACTTATTAAAGTTTTTTAGGGGTCCATGTGCAAACTGAAGTAGTTCAAACGAAAAGTTCCAAATAGTGGAACATGAATTCTCAAATTTGTCTTTATAGGTGAACGAAATTTTTCTGTATGGAAGATTAAAGTGGAATTTTTCCCCTTTTCACTTAAGATTCTTCTTCTTTGATATTTTTATTTCTTAATTACTTATTTTGACCCCTTTCCTTATAGTTTATTCATACTATTTCTAGTTAGTAGTTTGCCTATTATCTTTTGGAGATAGCGACTTCGCTGAAGGAAGGAATGAAAAAGATAAATTAAATTAGTTTTACAGTGCATTTCATCAAAATGATCTCACATGGATTTTCTATAGTTAATTGAAAATGCAGAATTGGAACTCCTAAACCAGACATTTGTAATTTAAAATTTTGTCAAGTATGAATTATATATATATATTTTATAGCGACTTAACCCTGCATGTTGAAGTACAATACTGAAGTGTAATATTTTTGCCACTGATTGTCTCTGGGGAATGCCTTTTGTTGTGAGATATTATTCTCCTTAGCTCTTCATATTCCATTCACCAAATATAATATTATTCGAGTATGATGGTGTATCTATAGCTTAATGCCTCATTATCTGACTATTTCCACCAAACAAAGTGAAAGAAGTAAAGTTATATACACAATTATTGTGAAAATTATATACGCTAATGAAGGAATGACTTTATTTCATCTAGGAAAATCACGTAATAATAATCTTAATTCATAGTCATATCCTCTTATATTCCTCATGCATGATACTTCATATGCCTCTTGGGAAAATAATCTCAGAAGTTGTAGGTAATTGAATTTTGTTGAGATATCTTTTGTACATTGTGTCATTTGTAATTCTAGTGTTTAGTTGTATGGTACTGCTTTTAAGTTTATTTCTCTATTTCAAAGATCAAGTAGATTTCCATTTGGTGATAATTTTGTAAGTGTCCCATGTTCCTTCTTATTCTTTAATGATTATCATAGTTAAGAGACTTGAAGTAGTAGTTAAAAAATTAAAGGAAAATGATTTCCTCTAGTATACCAGATGCCTAAATGAAAAGTCAGTAGTTGCAAAATTAATCAATTTCTTTTTCTCCTTGTTTAATTATGAATTATCTACATATTTTTCATTCTTGTATATTTTTTTCTATGTTAGTCATCTCCATTCAACTCTCATGACCGAAGGTGTTTAAAGGGGATAGGATAGACGTAAAATATCGTGAAAGGAAGTATCCTCAAAAACTTGTGATCTTTGGGCGTTCATACTAAGCAAACAAAAAGATTACAATGGAAACAAAAAATCCACCTACAGGATTAGAGCTTAGTCGTGTCCGTCACTTACATGTCATGTAGGTTTCAATTTTATATACATGAGAAAGATAATTTTTCTTATAGAAGAATGATTTCCTTGTTTGAGAACAACATTTGTGTACTATTCCCAATTTTAGGAGAGCACAATGATCAAATTCTTATTTTTTCACACAAATTAAAGTACATCATTGAGGTCTACGAGACCAGAAAAAAATTATTTATTAAAAAAATTATAATTTTAAACAAGATTAGTTGTGTCACAAACTAAAAAACTGAATCGAGGAAATCAAACCGAGAAAAGAAAAACTGAACAAAACAACAATTGTCGAATAACTGAGAAGAAATAGAAGAGAAGAATGAGATAAACAAGTATATACATAACGTTTTTGTTTGTTGTACAATAACCTTTGAGCTATGGAATTACATACTAATAGGATGGTTATTTTACTACATTTTGATTAATTCCCTCTTTTTAATAACGAATTTTTAGCTCTTGCAGTAAGTATAGAAATGAAAAAAATATCTTGAACGTCATGGACAATCCTATAAATAAAAAATGGATGCATTATGATAGAGTTAGTAAAGAATATTTGGATGGATTAGGTGATTTTATAAACCATGCCTTTTTCTATAAAACAAGATGGAGAACAAATTGCATGTCCTTGTATTGAGTGTGTGCTTATCCACCAAGTTAATCGGGCTACAACATATGATCATCTTGTGATTAATGGTATTATGCCATCATATGCTACTTGGTTTTGTCATGGTGAGTTTTTAAAGGGATCTAAAGATGAATCAGAATTACTCCACGTGAAACAATTGATGCGCAAATATATTTCTAATGAATCTATGCCTCAAAATATCAATGGCACATCAAGTGAACAGGTAACTCGATTTTCAGAAGTTATAGGCATTCTTAATGAAGTTTCAATCCTCTAAAGGTATTGTTATCTTATGTGTTAATATTTATTAGGTCTCTGACACCAACAGTGGCCATGAACGAGTAGCACAAATATCAAGGATACCTAGTGTTGCTGAAAATACTTCTCTGTCTCACGGTACTACTCATCTTTTGAATTTTCCTCCAATTTATTTATCATTAGAATATGATTTCCTGTAAACTTGAAAGAAATGGAAACAAGATATAGTTTCATGGATATGGTCCGCGAAGGGTAGGCCCCTTTAGGACTTTGCTGCAATTTTTCAGTATGTTGTTTAAGCCATATTCTATGGATTTAGAGTATGAGAACAGGATTCTAGTATGCCTGCAATTCTGCACAGTTTAAGCAGAAAAACCGTTGTTTCGAGTCATGTTCCTTGTTCTGCTACTTGTGATCATTTAAGTAGTAGTTTGCCTGCAAATCTGTATAGTTTAAGCAGGAAAAAAAACCGGAATTCCAAAAGTAGGCTGCTGTTGAAACAAACTGAACAATAGTTTGAGGAGACTTCTGCATATGTTTGATAGCTTAATTGCCTCAATTTTGAGGAGTGTTTGAGCAGCAAAACCTGCACAGTTTGGACTGAGAATTCAGCATTGTTTCTATATCTGTGAGCTGCTGAAACATGGTGCTTTTCATGTGAACAATCAAGTCATATTTAAGAGGTAATTAGGTTTTTGAGTGCTTGTGTTGAGTTTATACGTCTTCTACTTGCTCGAAAAAGAAAAGTGTCTTATTGTAGCACTATGGTTATTAACGTAATAAGAGCGAGCTAGTCGTTCTAATGTATAAGTACGGTAAAAGTTTGTCTGTAGCTCTAGCTCTTCTTTGGTCGGAAAAGATCAAATTTGGGGGGAAAAATCAAACTTCAGCGGACAACAAGCGTTCATAATCTAAAGACCTACTGGTCGATGATAGATTCTTGTTCACTGGTGATGTATGTAAACAACTACCAATTTTATCTTCTAAACTAAGTTATGGCATCAGTTTTCAGGAATGAACTAATAGAATCCTACAAAATTGAGAATGAGCAGGACTTGGGTTGTTAATATTGTTCTAGTTGTGATGATTGTACATGAAAGCTCCATTTTCATATATAGCTTTTGACTAGCATCAGAGCAAATAAAATCTGTATTATTCATGCAACTAATATCTGCACTGTTTCATCATTTTCCACATTGTATTTTATCTTGTAATATAATTATTTTATAATTTCAGGTCATACAGTTTGATGCTCGATAATTCAGCGAGTGGAAGATTTCATAATGATGAAAAGTTACGGAAATCGTTTGAAGACCATCATTCGTGTGGACTAGTTATATAATGACATTAGCTATTTAGTTCAAACAATATAAGTTTAGTTATTGTGACATCAATATTTTTGATTATTACTTCCTTTTATTTGTTATGATTTAATGAGATATATTATGTTTAAAAAAAAATTAATATTAATATATTTTCTTATTTGGATCATATTTGGATAAATGTAGTAACTATTATTAATGATGGCTACAATATTGCTATTATCGCTTGTGACTTTTAGCGCTAATTTAGTTGGATATACCAGCTATATAAATGGACGATAAATAGGCAAATAAAGATGTTTTACCAGGGATATTGCAGTTGTTATAATTGCAGTAAAATAATTGCCGTTAAAAATATTGACTTTAGCGACAATTTAGTTAAACATATTAGCCACTAAAATGGAAAACTAAGATATTTTCAGAAGGGATACTATGGCCATTTTAATTACCACAAAATAATTACTGTTAAAGATGCGAACATTTAGCGGTAATTTTTTTGAATTTAGCAGCTATAAAAATGGATGCTAAAGGAGTATAATTAGCCATTTTAGATTTGATTTAGTAGCCATTATAATTGCCTAAAACAATCACCATTAAATATGTGAACTTTTAATGGCAATTATTTTGAATTTAGCAGCTATAAAAAATGGTTGCTAAAGCAGTATAATTAGCCGTCATAGATTAGATTTAGTAGCCATTATAATTGACGTAAATAATTGCCGTTAAAGATAATAATCTTTAGCGGCAATAAACCATACCTTTTACCAGCTTTTGTGATAATAGCCACTAAAGCCTTTAGCGACCCTGGCTACAACGGCAAAACACTAATTGCCGGTAAAACATATAGCGGCCATTGTTATTGTCGTTAAAGCTGATTTATATTGCTGCTAAATCCCATTTTTGTTGTAGTGGGTACAGACTTAGTACATGATTCCTTGGATAAGGTTAACATCATACAGGATTGACTTCGTACAACTCAGTCCAGGAAGAAAAGTTATGTCGACCGCAGAGTTCGTGATGTGGCATTCATGGTCGGAGAGCGGGTGTTGCTTCGGGTGTCGCCCATGAAGGGCGTGATGAGATTTGGGAAGAAGGGCAAGTTAATCCCTAGGTACATCAGTCCTTTTGAGATCCTTGATAGAGTGGGACAGGTGGCTTACAGACATGCGTTGCCACCGAATTTATCAGTTATGCATCCAGTGTTTCATGTGTCTATGCTTCGAAAGTATCACACTGATCCATCCCATATGTTAGACTTTAGCAGTGTCCAACTGGACAAGGATTTGACCTATGAGGAGGAGTCAGAAGCTATTCTAGACTGGCAGGTTCGTCTATTGAGAAAGAAGAGTTATCCTTCGGTTCGTGTTCAGTGGAGAGGTCAGCCTGCCGAGGCAGCTACCTGGGAGTCCGAATCCGATATGCGGAGCCGGTATCCCCATCTTTTCCCCGGTTCAGGTACTTTTCTATGTCCATTCGAGGATGAACGTTTGTTTTAGAGGTGGAGAATGTGATGACCCAAAAAGTCATCTCTCATTTTATAAGTCAAAACTGTGTTCCAAGGTCTTGAAACCCTCCGTTTACCTCACCTTGTTTTGCGTGCACAGTCCGAGCGTATATCCGGAAAGCTTTTATGTGAAATAAAACAGAGAAAAATGCTAATTTTTCCTTTAAAATTGAATTTATGTTAATTTCGTTCAACATTTTGGGTAAATGGACCCGGAACCGTGATTTGACGGTTCCAGAAGGTCCGTAGGAAAATATGGGACTTGGGCATATGCCCAGAATCGAATTCCTAGGTCCCAAGCCCGAGAAAAGAATTTTTGAAAGAAATTGTTTAGTTGAAATTATAAGAGTTTTTGGAAATTTGGCTATATTTGAAGTTGATGGTATGAGGCCCGTATTTTGGTTCCGTAGCCCGGTACAGGTTCACATATTTGAGTGATGCCTGTAAAATTTGGTAAGAAACGGAGGTCATATGACGTGACTCGGACCCGTAGTTGTGAAATTTAAAACTTTGAAAGTTCTTGAGATTTTTCTTTGATTTTTATGCTAAATTCGTTGTTTAAGATATTATTTTGGCGATTTGATCACACGAGTAAGCGTGTAGGATATTTTTAAGGTTGTGTACATGTTTTGTTTGGAGCCTCGAGGGCTCGGGTGAGTTTCGGATAGGCGTCGGAGTGGTTTGGACTTAGAAAAATCTACTGTAGGTTTCTGTACCTGGTGTATGTGATTTTACTCTATGCTAACGCGTGGTAACCCACGCGAATGCAAAGAAACAAATGGGGAAGGGGCCTGGGTAATCTATGCGAACTCATAGGCCATGACGCGAACGCGGAGCCCTGGGTGGGTTTTTCTACGCGAACACGCTTAGGTACTCCCGAACGCACTGCCTTAGGGGGAGATGGGGGATGGGGGAGCTGATACCCTATGCCAACGTGTCCAAGGCATGCTAACACGAACGCCCGAGGGGGAGTAAGCCTACACGAACGCAACAGACCCCATGACTATGCTAACGCGTGGTAACCCACACGAACACAAAGAAACAAACGGGGAAGGGGCCTGGGTACTCTATGTGAACTCATAGGCCATGACGCGAACGCGGAGCCCTGGGTGGGTTTTTCTATGCGAACGCGCTTAGGCACTCCCGAACGCACTACCTTAGGGGGAGATGGGGGATGGGGGAGCTGATACCCTATGCCAACGCGTCCAAGGCACGCTAACACGAACGCCAGGGGGTGTAAGCCTACACGAACGCAACAGACCCCACGCGAACGCGTAGGAGGTCTGTCCAGGGGTGTAAAACAGTAACTAAAACAGGTATTGGCCATATTTTCATATCTTCTTCCATAGAATCTGACCTTGGGTGATTTTTGAAGAGGGATTTCACCACAAAATCATAGGTTTGTGTTATTAAACTTATTTTCTTCATTTTCCATCAACACCCATTAGATTTATAGGCCAAAATCTTGTTCTTTAAGGGTAGAAATTACGGATTTTAGGAGAATTAGGGATTTTACAAATTTGGGAATTTAGACCTCAATTTGGGTTCGGATTCCCAAAAAAATTACATATTCAGGCTCGTAGGTGAATGGGTGATCAGGTTTTGGTTCGAACCTCGTGTTTTGACGAAGCGGGCCCGGGGTCGATTTTTGACTTTTTGGGAAGAATGGTAGAAAACGCATAATTAAGCATTGAGGTTGAATTATTTAGCATTTATTGATATTTTAAAGCTAATTATGTCTAGATACAATTGAATTGGAGGTGAGTTCTAAAGGGAAATCGGTAATTGAGGCTTGAGTTTGGCCGTGGAATTCGAGGTAAGTGTTTGGCTTAACCTTAGCTTGAGAGAATAGGTATTGTGTCTTAATTGCTACGCGTTAGTGTTATGTTCAACGTATAGGTGTTGTGACGATTATCTATACGTTGATGTCAAGCATGCCCATTAGTTGAGTATTGTGATTTATGTGATTTTTCATTAAGCATTTCTTGAGTTTAACTTGATAATTATGCATGTTGGTGGTATTTCCTTTGTATTGATCATTTTGAGTATTGATTCAAGTTGAGAAATTCTACGTGAAGTTAAGTAACTAAGTGAGATTGGTTATAGATGTTTCCCTTGCCGGGATGATATTGATTCTACTGTTGTTCCCTTGTCGGGACGTTATGATTTTTATTATTCACTTAGAAAACTTGGCATACAACCTATCCCTCAGAGTTTGGAGGACGACTCTAAGGTGCTGCTCATGCTCCTCTCGGCTGCGAGAGTATATCATCAATGAAAACTATGACGAACGAGTCCAAATAAGGCCTGAATACCCGATTCATCAACTCCATAAAAGCAGCGGGGGCATTAGTCAACCCAAACGACATGACCAAAAACTCATAATGCCCAAAACAAGTGCGAAAAGCCGTCGTGGGCACATCAAATGCCCTGATCCTCAACTGATGATAACCAGACCTCAAGTCTATCTTAGAGAATACCGGGGCACCCTGAAGCTGATCAAATAAGTCATCAATCCTCGGCAAAGGATACTTGTTCTTGATAGTAACCTTATTCAACTGCCGGTAGTCAATACACATCCTCATTGAGCCGTCTTTCTTCTTCACGAACAACACTGGAGCACCCCAAGGAGAAACACTAGGCCTAATGAAGCCTTTATCCAACAAATCCTGCAATTGTTCCTTTAATTCTTTCAACTCTGGCGGAGCCATACGATACAGGGGAATAGAAATGGGCTAAGTGCACTCAGCTAACTCAATACAAAACTCAATATCCC
Organism: Nicotiana undulata; assembly: GCA_005239495.1. Lineage (NCBI taxonomy): Eukaryota > Viridiplantae > Streptophyta > Magnoliopsida > Solanales > Solanaceae > Nicotiana > Nicotiana undulata. The sequence continues at coordinate 10,367 of ML257518.1, forward strand.
TGTCGGGTGGCATACCCGGCAAGTCAGCAGGGAATACCTCTGGAAACTCGCGAACCACGGGCACGGACTCGATAGAAGGAACCTCAGCACTAGAATCACGAACATAGGCCAAATAGGCCAAGCAACCCTTCTCGACCATGCGCCGAGCCTTTATATAAGAAACAACTCTACCAGAAGAATGACTAGGAGTCCCTCTCCACTCTAAACAAGGTAATCCTGGCAAGGCTAAGGTCACTGTCTTGGCATGACAGTCCAAGATAGCATGATAGAGAGATAACCAACCCATCCCCAATATAACATCAAAATCAACCATATCAAGAAGCAAAAGATCAACCTGAGTCTCCAGACCACCAATAACTACTACGCAAGCACGGTAGACTCGATCCACCACCATAGAATCACCCACCGGTGTAGACACATGTACATCAGTACTCAGAGAATCACGAGGCATACTCAAATAAGGGGCAAAATATGAAGACACATAGGAGAATGTAGAACCCGGATCAAATAACACCGAAGCCTCCCGACTGCAAACTGAAACCGTACCGGTATTAACTGCATCAGAAGCCTCAGCATCAGGACGAGCAGGAAAAGCATAACACTGGGGCTGAGCCCCTCCAATCTGAACATCCCTAGGTCTACCATCTGCAACCTGGCCTCTACTCCTTGCGGCCTGTGCTCCACCTCTATGAACCTGACCACCACCTTTGGCACCTCGACCACCACCTCTAGCTGGTCGAGGGGGTAAGGGTGCACCTGCTGCGGGAACCACGGCACGGGAACCCTGATACTAGGGTCCACTCGAAGCTCGGGGGTAATATCTAGCAATGTGCCCCGGGCTACCACAACTATAACAAGATTTCTACTGCTGTGGCTGATGACTCGGAAACTGGCCCTGACGACCCTGATAACTACCCTGGTAACTCTAAAGCGGCTGTGCACTGATAGGTGCTGGTGGTGTGCTAACATGAATTGGCGGTGCACGAGGAGATACCTGAAGTGTTGGCTGAAATGTTCGGGGTAGATGACCCCTACTGAAAAAATCCCTGCCTCCAGACGAGGGTCCACTAAATCTACCAGAATGACTGGGCCTCCTGTCAGCCCCCTGACCATCTCCCTGTGACAAAATCATCTCAATCCTCCTGGCTACATCGGCCG
>ML257519.1:0-13516 GCA_005239495.1 Nicotiana undulata
CGGGCATGCTTGACAAACAATGCATAGGTACTCGTCACCTCACCTATACATTGAACATGATACAACAAGTAGCACATACGACCCAACTCCTATTCCCTCACTAAAGTTAGGCCAAACACTTACCTCGACTCCAAGAATGCAAATCAAGCCTCTAGCACCGCTTTTCCTCTCGAATCCAACTCCGAAACGATAGTATCTAGACATAATCGGCTCAATAATNATTTTGAAATTCGACCCCAAAACGAGGTTGAATTCCCAAAAATTCCAAAAGCCCTAACTCTACCCAAAACCCCAATTTCTACCTTTGATTTCATGTTTTTAGACCTAGAATCTAGTGATTGATGAAGGAAAATGGAAGAAATTAGAGTTAGGATTACTTACCCAAGTGGTTATGGTGGAAAAATAGCTTGGAAGTCGTCTATGGGGTTTGGAGAAGAAGGATATGGTGAAAAATATGAAAAATCCCGTAATGGGTTCTGTTTTTGAGCAATTAAATAATTGGGCAAAATATGTACTATGCGATCGCGGGATGAGGGTTGCGATCGCAGAGCTTCATGGATTCCCTGCTATGCGACTGCAGATGAGAAGATGTGATCGCAGAAAAGACCTTCCACAGACCTCTGCGATCGCGGATGGGCTTCTGCGACCGCAGAGAGGAAGCTACCCAGTCCCCACCCAGACCTCCTGTACCCCTATGCGATCGCGGACTGTGCTATGCGATCGCATAGAGGAGCTGACATCCCCCCTAACTTAACACTATGCGATCGCGGACTGTGCTATGCGATCGCATAGAGGAGCTGACATCCCCCCCTAACTTAACATTATGCGATCGCGGAGATGCCTATGCGATCGCATAGTGTAATGCATCAGACACCAGCAATTGAAATTTTACACCAGAATTTTCTAACACTTTCGCACTCCGACACCTACCCGAAACTCACCCGAGTCCTTGGGGCTCAAAACCAAATACACACACACCCTCACAAACATCCTACGGACTTACTCGAGTAATTAGACTACCAAAATACATCAAAAACAATGAATTAGGCTCCAAAATCTATAGAATTTTCTCAAACTTCATAAACTTCTAAATTACCCATTTTTGATCGGAAACACGTCAAACCAAGTCCGTTTCTTACCAAATTTTATAGATAACTCATATAACACATATTGAACCTGTTCCGGGCTCCGGAACCATAATACGAGCCCGGTAACACAGATATCACATCAAAGTTCTTTTTCAAAGGTCTTTAAAATTTTCAGAAAACAATTTTCTTTAAAAATTCATTTCTCGTACTTGGGACCTCGGAATTCGATTCCGTGCATACGCCCAAGTCCCATATATTCCTACGGACCCTCCGGGACCGTCAAATCACGGGTCCGGGTCCGTTTACTAAAAATGTTGACCAAAGTCAATTTTAATCAATTAATTATTATAAATTCAACTCTTTATCAAGTTTCCACATAAAGGCTTCCCGGCTACGCGCCCGGGTTGCGCACGCACATCGAGATGAGATTAACGAAGGCTTTCAGGACCTTGGAACACAATTTTAATTAAATTTACATAGGATGACCTTTTGGGTCATCACAATCTCCACCTCTATAACAAACGTTCGTCCTCGAACGTACTTAACATGCTGACAGTTCAAGAACCGAGCTACATAAGCTACAATATCCTTCTTCATCCTCCACCACCAATAATGTTGCCGCAAATCCTGGTACATCTTTGCGGCGCCCGGATGAATGGAATACCGGGAACTATGGGCCTCCTGTAAAATCTACTCACGAATGCCATCAACATCAGGTACACAAATACGGCCCTGCATCCTCAGAGCTCCCTCATCATCAACTATGACCAGTTTGGCACCTCCGTGTCGGACTGTATCTCTAAGAACACATAAATGACGATCATTATACTGCCTGGACCGAATGCGATCATACAATGAAGAAAGGGCCACGGTATGGTCCAGAACACTGCCAGTCTCAGAAACCTCCAATCTCACAAATCGGTTGGCCAAAGCCTGAACATCCAACGCAAGAGGTCGCTCTCCGACTGATAAATCAGCAAGACTACCCATACTGGTTGACTTCCGGCTCAAAGCATCGGCCACCACATTGGACTTTCCCGAATGATAAAGAATGGTAATATCATAATCCTTCAACAACTCTAACCACCTCCTCTGCCTCATGTTCAACTCCTTTTGCTTGAATAGATACTGTAAACTCTTGTGATCCGTGAACACCTCACACGGCACACCATACAAATAATTCCTCCAGATCTTCAACGCATGAACAATAGCTGCTAACTTCAAATCATGAACTGGATAATTCTTCTCGTGAACCTTCAATTGACGAGAAGCATAGGTTATGACCTTGTCATCCTGCATCAACACTGCACCAAGCCCAACCTGTGAAGCATCACAATACACGGTATACATTCCTGAACCTGTGGGCAAAACTAACACCGGTGTCGTGGTCAAGGCTGTCTTGAGCTTGTGAAAGCTCGCCTCACACTCATCCGACCACCTTAACTGAGCACCCTTCTGGGTCAACCTGGTCATCGGGGCTGCTATAGATGAAAAGCCCTCCACAAATCGGCGATAATAACCTGCTAAGCCCAAGAAGCTACGAATCTCTGTAGCTGAAGTGGGTCTAGGCCAATCTCTGACTGCTGAAATATTCTTGGGATCCACTTGAATACCCTCTGTCGACACAACATGGCCTAGAAATGCCACTGAACTCATTCAGAACTCACACTTAGAAAATTTGGCATACAACTGACTATCCCTCAGAGTTTTGAGGACGACTCGAAGGTGCTGCTCATGCTCCTCACGTCTACGGGAGTATATCAATATATCATCAATAAACACAATCACAAATGAATCCAAATATGGCCTGAACAAGTTCATCAACTCCATAAAAGCAGCGGGGGAATTTGTCAGCCAAATTACATCACCAAGAACTCATAATGCCCATAACGAGTGCGAAAGGCCGTCTTAGGGACATCAGACGCCTAATCCTCAGCTGATGGTAACCTGATCTCAAGTATATCTTGGAAAGTACTGCAGCACCAAGAAGCTGGTCAAATAGGTCATCAATCCTCGGCAAAGGATACCTATTCTTAATAGTAACCTTATTCAGCTACTGGTAGTAAATACACATCCTCATTGAACCATCTTTCTTCTTAACAAACAACATTGGAGCACCCCAAGGAGAAACACTAGGCCTAATGAAGCCTTTATCCAATAAATCCTGCAACTGCTCCTTTAATTCCTTCAACTCTGGCAGGGCCATATGATACGGCGGAGTAGAAATGGGCTGAGTGCCCGGAGCCAACTCAATGCAAAAATCAATATCCCTGTCGGGTGGCATACCCGGCAGGTCAGCAGGGAATACCTCTGGAAACTCACGAACCACGGGCACAGACTCCATAGAAGGAACCTCGGCACTAGAATCACGAACATAGGCCAAATAGGCTAGACAACCCTTCTCGACCATGCGCCAAGCCTTTATATAAGAAACAACTCTACCAGAGGAATGACTGGAGTCCATCTCTACTCCAAACGAGGTACTCCTGGAAAGGTTAAGGTCACTGTCTTGGCATGACAGTCCAGAATAGCATGATAGGGAGATAGCCAATCCATCCCCAATATAACATCAAAGTCCACCATATCCAGAAGCAAAAGATCAACCTGAGTCTCCATACCACCAATAACTACTAAGCAAGCACGGAAGACTCGATCTACCACTATAGAATCACCCACCGGGGTAGACACATATACAGGAGCACTCATGGAATCACGGGGCATGCTCAAATAAGGGGGAAAATATGAAGACACATACGAGAAAGTAGAACCCGGATCAAATAACACCGAAGCATCTCGGCTGCAAACTGAAACCGTACATGTGATAACTGCGTCAGAGGCCTCAGCCTCAAGCCTGGCAGGAATAACATAGAACGGGGGGGGAGCCCCTCCAACCTGAACATCTCTAGGTCGACCTAATACGGCCTGACCTCTACCTCTCATGTCCTGTCCTCCACCTCTATGAGTCTGACCTCCCCCTCTTGCACCACGACCTCCACCCCTAGCTGGCTGAGGGAGTGGGGGTGCACCTGATGCTGGGACCATGGCACGAAAACTCTGATACTGAGAACTACCAGAAGCTCGGGGTCAATACCTGGCAATGTGCCCCGAAACACCACAAGAATAACAAGACCTCTGCTGTTGTGGCTACTGACTCTGGAACTGGCCCTGTCGGCCCGGATAACCACCCTGGAAGCTCTGAAGCGGCGGTGCACTCATAGGAGTTGGTGGTGTACTAATCGGAGCTAGCGGTGCACTGTGAGATACCTGAAGTGCCGACTGATATGGTCTGGGAGGATGACCGCTGCCGAAAGAATCTCTGCCTCCAGATGAGGCTCCACTGAATCGACCGAAGTGACGGGGCCTCTTGTCAGCTCCCTGACCACCACCCTCTGACAAAATCATCTCAATCCTCCTGGCCGCATTGGTTGCATCCTGGAATGAAATTTCAGTACCTGACTCCCTGGCCATCTGAAGTCTTATGGGCTGAGCTAAACCCTCAATAAACCTCCTCACTCTCTCACGATCAGTGGGGAGTATCATAATGGCATGCCTGGCTAGAGTGATAAGCCTGGTCTCGTACTGAGTGACAGACATAGAGCCCTGCTGGAGACGCTCAAACTGTCTCCGAAGATCCTCTCGCTGAGTAACTGGAAGAAACTTCCCCAAGAATAACTCGGAGAACTGAGCCCAAGTCAAAGGTGCAGACCCAGCTGGTTTGGTCAAGAAATAATCTCTCCACCAAGTCTTGGCGGTACCAGATAGACGAAATGTAGCAAAGTCAACTCCATTGGACTCCACTATGCCCATGTTCCGAAGAACCTCATGACAACTGTCCAAGTAATCCTGGGGATCCTCTGATGGTGCACCAGTGAAAGTAGTAGGGAATACCTTGGTGAATCTATCCAATCTCCATAGAGCATCTGTTGACATAGCTGCTCCCTCAACTGTCGGTGCCACAATACCCGGCTGAGCTACTCCGGCTGTCTGAGGTGCCGGAGTCTGAAACTGAGGATCTAGCTGCTTTGGTGTGCGAGTAGCAGAAGTCTGGGTCCTTCCCCCAGCCTGAGAGACGGCTGGTGCAGTAGGAAGAAGACCGGCCTGAGCTACACTCTCCATGAGTCCCACTAAGCGGACTAGAGCGTCCTGAAGCACCGGGGTAGCAATGAACCCCTCTGGGACCTGAGCTGGTCCAACTGGGACTGTCTGAGTAGGAACCTCACCGGCAAAGTCTACCTGTGGGTCCTCTACTGGGGCTGCTGCTCTGGGTTGAGCCCTGCCCCTGCCTCAGCCTCTAGCACGGCCTCGGCCTCGGCCCCTCGTAGGAGCTGCAACAGGAGGATCGGGCTGCTGATCAGTAGATGAGGAAGCACGCGTTCTCTCCATCTGCGAGAGAATAGAATGGAAACTCAATTAGTATTTAGAATTCACATCGCACGATCGAGAAGAAAAAATGTGGAGTTATTCCTAACTTTGCATCCTCTGGGGGATAAGTACAGACGTCTCCGTACCGATCCCTCAGACTCTACCAAGTTTGTCCGTGAGTTGTGAGACCTAAGCAACCTAGGGCTCTAATACCAACTTGTCACGACCCAAAATCCCACCTTCAGGCCGTGATGGCGTCTAACATTGAACCCTCTAGACAAGCCAACGTTTGAGTTAATTTTTCTAACTTTCTTTACTTAAGCCATTAAAAGTGAAACAATGAACATAAACAGTTAATAATAGTGTGGAAGCTGCGAGTCTATATATTAATAAGATAGTTGCCACAAAATTTACGTACAAAATCTCCCAGAATTGGTGTCACAAAATCTCACGGACTGTCTAATATTACTATAACAAAAGTCTGAAATGAAGAGTACAATTGTTTATGATACTAAGATCAGACAAAAATAATGAGATAGAAGATGACGCCGAGATCCACGAATGCATGCGGAACTACCTCGGTGTCGCCTGTATGGACTGAAGGATACTCCCTCTAACGATGTCCACTTGGTCCGGCTGCGTGATCTGCACAACATAAAGAAGTGCAAGTGTAGCATCAGTACAACCGACCCCATGTACTGAGTAAGTGCCGAGCGTAACCTCGGCAGAGTAGTGACGAGGCTAGACACTACAACAACAATTTACTTGTACAGTTCTATAATATGAACCAGAGAAAATAGCAAGAAATAAGCAGTTAAACATGGTACTACGGGGACAAGTAATGGGGGTAACAAATGAGAGTCGAAGATGAATAACTGAACAAACAACAATACGAAAGAAACAAGTCAACAGGAAATAATAACACAAACAAGTATGTATACGACATCACCCTTTGTTCTTTTACTCTCGTCCTCAAAATGCACAGTATAAATGAAAGCTATATAAATCATGGCACGACATCACCCTTCGTGCTTTTACTCTCTTCCTCACTATGCAATGTATGAAAGAAAGCAATATAAATCATGGCACGGCATCACCCTTCGTGCTTTTACTCTCTTCCTCACTATGCAATGAATGAAATGAATACACGGCATAACCCTTCGTGCTTTACACTCTTCCTCACCCAAATCAACGACAAATAACAGCTTGGTACGGAAGTCAACAGCGTGATATACAGTTCATAACCACCCAGCAAGGGGAATATCAACCAAAGTAATAATGTTGCCCGGCAAGGGACTCAGCTATTACCAACCTCATACGAATACATAACTTAATGAATTGGGTTCTCAACTGAGACATCATATCACAAGTACTTACGCAAGTATTCTCAGCAATTAAACAACTTCCCAAAGGAAACTACTTCATAACACAATAAATATCAGAGTAATAACAAGTAATTCACCAAAAATAGACTCAAGGGAATGCTTGACAAACAATGCATAGGTACTCGTCACCTCACCTATACATTGAACATGATAGAACAAGTAGCACATACGATCCAACTCTTATTCCCTCACTAAAGTTAGGCCAAACACTTACCTCGGCTCCAAGAATGCAAATCAAGCCTCTAGCACCGCTTTCGCTCTCAAATCCAACTCTAAAACGATAGTATCTAGACATAATCGGCTCAATAATATCAATAATGACTCAATAACTCAATTCCAAAGCCTAATTATACATTTCCCATCATTCTTCCAAAAATACCAAAATTCGACCCCGGGCCCGCTTGGTCCAAATACGAGGTTCGGACCAAAATTCGATCACCCATTCCCCCACGAGCCCGAATATACAATTTGTTTTGAAATCCGACCCCAAAACGAGGTTGAATTCCCAAAAATTCCAAAAGCCCTAACTCTACCCAAAACCCCAATTTTTACCCTTGATTTCATGTTTTTAGACCTAGAATCTAGTGATTGATGAAGAAAAATGGAAGAAATTAGAGTTAGGATTACTTACCCAAGTGGTTATGGTGGAAAAATAGCTTGGAAGTCGTCTATGGGGTTTGGAGAAGAAGGATATGGTGAAAAATATAAAAAATCCCGTAATGGGTTCTGTTTTTGAGCAATTAAATAACTGGGCAAAATTTGTACTATGCGATCGCGGGATGAGGGCTGCGATCGCAGAGCTTCATGGATTCCCTGCTATGCGACTGCAGAGGAGAAGATGCGATCGTAGAAGAGACCTGCCACAGACCTCTGCGATCGCGGATGGGCTTGTGCGACCGCATAGAGGAAGCTACCCAACCCCCACCCAGACCTCATGTATCCCTATGCGATCGCGGACTGTGCTATGCGATCGCATAGAGAAGCTGACCTCCCCCCTAACTAAACACTATGCGATCGCGGAGATGCCTATGTGATCGCATAGTGTAATGCATTAGACACCAGCAATTGAAATTTTACACCAAATTTTTCTAACACTTTCGCACACCTACACCTACCCGAAACTCACCCGAGCCCTCGGGGCTCAAAACCAAATACACACACACCCTCACAAACATCCTACGGACTTACTCGAGTAATTAGACTACCAAAATACATCAAAAATAATGAATTAGGCTCCAAAATCTATAGAATTTTCTCAAACTTCATAAACTTCTAAATTTCCCATTTTTTATCCGAAACACGTCAAACCAAGTCCGTTTCTTACCAAATTTTACAGATAACTCATATAACACATATTGAACCTGTTTTGGGCTCCGGAACCATAATACGAGCCCGATAACACAGATATCACATCAAAGTTCATTTTCAAAGGTCTTTAAAATTTTCAGAAAATAATTTTCTTTAAAAATTCATTTCTCGGACTTGGGACCTCGAAATTCGATTCCGGGCATACGCCCAAGTCCCATATTTTCCTACGAACCCTCCGGGACCGTCAAATCACGGGTCCGGGTCCGTTTACCAAACATGTTGACCAAAGTCAACTTTAATCAATTAATTAATATAAATTCAACTCTTTATCAAGTTTCCACATAAAGGCTTCCCGGCTACGCGCCCGGGTTGTGCACGCACATCGAGGTAAGATTAACGGAGGCTTTTAGGGCCTCGAAACACAGTTTTAATTAAATTTACATCATATTCTATCTGGTAGACTTGGTAAAAGGGCCCCGACTTATTTCCAGAATAAGAGTTCGACCGCGACTTCCCCTTTTTTTGGGGGGTATCAAGTTCCTTGCCAACTGACCTTTTGGGTCATCATAAGTTTAAGCTCTTACTCCCTAAAATCTTTCATAAGAATATTCTCAGAATATCATATTCCTAGAATATCTTCTAGTTTTCTAGAATACCACATCTCTAACAAATATAAATTCACAATATACAACTACTATATTTATAAATTTACAGATTTTGCTTAATAAAAAGAGATCCAGCTCTCTACGTACATTCACAATACTAATGAAGCACGAATGAAAATTTATAAGGCTAGCAAAATTTCTTTTTATAGAATCATAATGCTTCTTTCTTCCTCTTAGTTCAACTCATCAAATAAGGATGCATAGAGGAAACACATGAACTTAATTGTCTAATAAAAAGTCCAGCATGATCAAATTAAAGTATGTCATATAATAGATAAATTATCAATGCAAAGCAAATTAAAACAAAGAGAAGAAAAAAATACACGTCTTTCATTCCTTTCTGTAGCATTATTTATACAAGTGTATTGCTGTGCATTTGAAATTTAAATACACTTTGCCATATAATATTACTCCAAATATGGTAATATAAATCAAGAACAGGTATACAACTTCCCAGCATATATTTGTTTCACTTATTAGTTAGATATTCCTTATCAAAAAAGATACCTATAGTAATTATATTGTACTCAAATCAGGTTAGATACATCAAAGTCTGTACTACTCTTTATTGCAGTATTTCTTTTCTAAATAAAAAATTATAATTGAAACTCAAAAGGAATGTGTAACAAAATAAAAATTTAATTGATTCTTCGTCAAAAAAAGAGACATACCATAACTGAATTATGCACAAAAGTTTAACTAAAGATACCTACGATAATTATATTGTACACAAATAAGGTCAGATACAAAATTTGTACTAAATAAATAATTATTGTTGCAAACAAAAAATAATGTGTAAAATACAAAACATATATTTCAATTGATTCCATGTCAAAAAAAAAAAAAAAAAAAAAAGACCTACGGTAATTGAATTATACACAAAATGCTAGCTACATTATACTATTTTATGTTATTTATTTTTCAAATAAAAGGGGTATTTAATAAATCAGAGTAGTAGACATAATTTATTATTCTTAAAATTATAATTTGGTTACAATTCCATATTGAAGAACAGTTGAGCTATGCAACAAAACAATTTGAGCGTGGCGTAGCATTATTGAAGCTTAAAATAAAAGAATGAAATTCAACTTACAAAAAATCTTGGACTACTACTTTCATTAAATATGTTTTTAATTATAATCCAATTTTTTTATATTTTTTTTAAAATGCCAAGTAGCTTCATTTTAACTTGTCACTTGGCTTAACCACATTGCAAACTACTCTTTTTTTAATATAATATATATATATATATATNCATTTTTGCCCCTAACATTTACCAATACTGCCCTAAAGTTTTCAGTTCAGTCCGCTACGAGCGTAAATTCAATATGGAAGGAAAGGAAAAATAAAAAAGTAATCCTCATAAAGTTAAAAAAAAAATTATTCTTAAAATCTATAATTTCTAATATATATATATATATTATATAGAAATGAGAAGTTGGTAGAAAGGGTAAATTTATCATTATATATTTTTTTTATTGTTTTAACTAGAAGTTTTTCTATACCAATCTCTCATAGACACGTAATGAAAAGCGTCACTATTGGGGCTGAAGTTGCGGGAATGGTCAAATCAATTGTCACAATACGTACACATTAAAAGGTAGTTCTTTTTTAAGTTCAATTATTATTTTTCTACTAATATAATATAAAATTAATAATTTTCAAATATGTAGTAACGGATTAATAAAGACAGAATGCGAAGCCACCTATGGAAATATAGGAATGATTACCTCTACACTATTCTAGAAAAGTTACTCCATCAAAATTTCAACTCCCTAGATTTTTCGATCACTTCATCTACCTTGCCCAGGACCAAATCCATATTACACGAAATACACATGTTACCCCTGAACTAGGGATCAAATTCATATTACACAAAAATTATTTGACACATTTAATTTTTTTAAAGTGTATCTAATATAAATTTATTTTGTTACATGGCTCGCTCGTGCTTAACAAAAAAAAATGAGCGCATAAAACTTGTAAATATTTTTTAGAAATCCATATTTTTAGTGCCACGTGTCAAAATAATAGTAATATTTTCCTTACTTTTATCAAATTAAAAAAGCTTCTAAGCATCCATTTTATCTCGATCTTCCCCAAACTACCAGGAACACCCCCCACCCCCTCCGGTCTTCCCCAACTCCCTTCATGTTTCGTTCTTTCTCTGCCATTTACAAATCCACGAAAACTCATCATGAAGAATTTAATGAAAATACTTCAAATTTTCCTTAAAATCGCCTTCCAAACTTCTCGTGCTTCATTTTCTACCATTAAAACTCACCCAAACATCTAATCTTTACGTAAATAATCTTTTGTATTTCGTATGAATTGACTGAAATGATAAAATCACCATCTTAGTTTCTGTCATACGGGAAGATTTGAGATTTTATTCACATGAAGTTGTCTAATTCATGAAAACGAGATTTGCTTAATTCATGAAAATGAAAAGCTGACTTTGATTTGCTTTATTTAATTGTGGTATGAGATCTTAAAATGGAGGAGAAAAATGGGGAACAGAGGAATTGCAATTTTAGTTTCATCTCTTTCATTCTTGGCCTTGGGTTCGTTATAGAAATTGCATATGCGTGAAGGATAAGAAGCAATGGCGATGACTTTTTTTCTGATGATGCCAACTATGGCAGCAGGCAAAAGAAGATAGAGATGTTAAAGGATTTTTTAAATTGGAGGTATAAGAGTATTTTAAATATTGTTAATATTTTCTCTTAAAAAAATAATAATGACATATGTCATGGTCTTATTGGTGCGTGACATCCCACATATTTTTTTAAACTGGTAATAAAAAATAAAAGAGGTGTGTATTAGACACACGCTGAAAATGTTGAGTGTGTAAGATAATTTTCGTGCTCAGAATATGTGTACATGGATTTGATGCATAATTCAGGGGATAACTTATGTGTTTTTCCTAATACCATTGATATCAATTCAATTTGATGATTGTGTTTGACATCGACCGGAGGTTCAAATGAGTATTATAGCACGAAATCTTTTACATATTAATTGGAGCAACTTAATAAGTTATAATTTATAGTTTAATTTTATGTAAATTATTAAAACAAATTAATTGTAAACTGTGATCCCAATATCATTCTCTATCCATGACTAACTGGATATAATAATGATTATTTTTTTATTTACCAAAAAATTAACTAAACACCAACAAACAATAATTTTAATAAAATTATAATATTGGCCCGTATACGGGCGGATCCTCAATGGTATATATATATAGAGAAAGAAAGATAAGGAGAAAAATCCCATCACATTATTCAAGAAATTTTGAGTTCCATGGATTTTTATGTTTCTTTCTTTATGTATTCAACAAAAGAACTAAAAGTAGAAAGATCAAAAGTAAAAACATTAATATGTCAAGGCGTTTACTACGTATATTTTTTTCTTCCTCTGCAAGGCGTTTACATTGGAAAGAAAAATACCTGAAAAATATAAATTGCCTCATGCACTGGTAGAACTTCACTATTGTAGTAGTCATTCATCAAAAGACACATGACTGTTGTCTCAAAGTACAAAGAATGTTGGATGGCATTTTAAAGTGAAGCCTCAAATAGCTTATACACAGGCTTGTTCAAGCTTATTTTTTTTAATATACAAACTGTGACACTAATTCAAAAATTGCTTATGAATAGTGTTGTCTTTTAAGCACAGTACACGGCAGTCTCATGGCACTAACATCTAGTTAAGCAATCAAGTCTACGACCAGGGGATTAGGAATTTGGGATTTGACTATAGCAAAGTCACATGAACTGGAGTCTGGAGGTGCACTCATTTTTGGTAGCACCTCTTCTCTGATAGTGTTTCAGGACCTATGCCACAAGTAGGTATATTTACTTTTGTAGAAGCTAAGCAATCCGAAAAAGTAGAGAACATAGCATGTCCAAATTAGAAATAATGAAAATGATCCAAGCACATTTTTACATGAAAGAGTGTGATGACCCAACGGTCATCTTATGTAATTTAAGCTATATTTGTGTTCCGAGACTCCGAGAGCCTCCGTAGCCTCACCTCGATATGCGTGCGCAGCCCGAGCGGGTAGCCGGGAAGCTATTATGTGAAAATTTGATAAAAAAATGAGTTTTGATAATTAATAAATGAATATAGTTGACTTTGGTCAATATTTCTGGTAAACGGACCCGAACCCGTGATTCGACGGTCCCGCAGGGTCCGTAGGAAAATATGGGACTTGGACATATGCTCGGAATCGAATTCCGAGGTCCCAAGCCCGAGAAATGAATTTTTAAAAGAAATTGTTTTATGAAAATAATAAAGGATTGTGAAAATAATTATGTGAAAACCGTGTTACCAGGTCCGTATTATGGTTCCGGAGTCCGGAACAGGTTTATTATATATTATTTGTCCTATCTGTGGAACTTGGTGTGAAACGGGCGTGAATTGGGTTGTTTCGATCAAAAATGAGACTTTGAGGTTTTAAAGAATTTGAAATGTGGCTTGGAAAGTGATGTTATGTTCCCGAGGTCCGAGTGAGATTCCGAGACCGGGAATAGTTCTGTGGTATCATTTATAACTTATCTGCAAAGTTTGAAGTCATTCCGAGCAGGTTAGGCTGGTTCGATGTATTGAAATTAATTCTAGAATTTTAAGTTCTTATGATTTGATTAAATAAGTTTTGGGGGTTGATTTCGAGTTCCGCTGTTGTTTTTCGTGTTCCGAA
>ML257523.1:2881-21508 GCA_005239495.1 Nicotiana undulata
CGGACTATCTCCCGAATGTAGATCTGGGCCAACCTCTAAGAAGTATATGTAGTAGCCACTGGAATGAAATGCGCTGATTTGGTCAATCTATCCACAAGGACCCAAACCGCGTCAACTTTCCGCAAAGTCTGAGGCAACCCAACCACGAAGTCCATAGTGATGCGCTCTCACTTCCACTCAAGAATAGGCATCTACTGAAGTAGGCCTCCTGGCCTCTGGTGCTCATACTTAACCTGTTGGAAATTAACACACCTAGCCACATACTCCACAATGCCCCTCTTCATCCGCCTCCACCAGTAATGCTGTTTCAAATCATGATACATCTTCGTAGCACCAGGATGAACAGAATAGCGAGAACTATGTGCCCCCTCTAGAATCCTCTCTCTAAGGCCATCGACATTAGGAACACACAAACGGCCCTGAAGTCTCAAAACCCATCCTCGCTGATAGTAACCTCCTTGGCGCCACCCTGAACCACTGTCTCCCGTAGCTCTGCCAAGTACAGATCATCAAATTGTCGAGCCTTAATCTGTCCCAATAATGAAGACTGAGCAACCACATGTGCTAAAACTTGGCGAGGCTCTGAAAGTTCTAATCTCACCAGGCGATTAGCCAAAGACTGAATGTCCAAGGCTAGAGGTCTCTCCTCTGCTGCAATATTATCCAAGCTACCCATACTCTCTGTCTTCCTGCTTAAGGCATCTGCTACCACATTTTCCTTGCCCGAATGATGAAGAATGGTGAAATCATAATCCTTCAACAACTCAAGCCATCTGCGCTGCCTCAAATTAAGATCCCTCTGCTTGAACAATTTCTACAAGCTACGGTGGTCTGTATAAACCTCACAGGACACTCCATACAAGTAGTGTCTCCAAATCTTAAGAGCATGAACAATCGCCGCCAACTCTAAATCGTGCACAGGGTAATTCTTCTCATGAACCTTCAGCTGGCACGAAGCATAAGCAATAACTCTCCCTTCCTGCATCAACACACACCCCAAGCCAACGCGTGATGCGTCGCAATACACTGTATACATCCCAGAAACGGAATGCAATACTAGAACTGTTGTTGAGGTCAATGCTGCCTTGAGCCTCTGAAAGCTCGCCTCACACTCGTCGGACAATCGGAACGGGGCATTCTTCTAAGTCAATCTAGTGTGATGACCCAAAAGGTCATCATAAGTAAATTCAGCTAAATCTGTGTTCTGAGACTCTGAAAGCCTCCGCTAATCTCACCTCGATATGTGTGCGCAGCCCGGGCATGTAGCTGGGAAGCTTCTATGTGAAATTTTGATGAAAATAGAATTTTTGTAACAATTAAATGAATAAAGTTGACTTTGGCCAACATTTTTGGTGAACGGACCCGGATCCGTGATTTGACGGTCCCGGAGGATCCATAGGAAAATATGGGACTTGGTCGTATGCCTAGAATCGAATTTCGAGGTCCTAAGCCCGAGAAATGTATTTTTAAAGAAAATTGTTTTCTGAAAATAATAAAAGTTTTTGAAAATGAACTTTGATGTGAAAACTATGTTACCGAGACCGTATTATGGTCCCGGAGCTCGGAACATTTTTAATATATGTTATGTGACTTATCTATGAAATTTGGTGTAAAACGGACTTGAAATGGCGTGTTTCGGATCAAAATTGGAAACAATTAAGCTTTATGAAGTTTTAAGAAAATTCTAAGAGTTTTGAGGTATAATTCGATGATTTTGATGATGTTTTGGTGATTTAAATGCTTGAATAAGTCCGTAGGATGTTTTGGGAGTCGTGTGTGATTTTTGGGTTTGAAACCCGAGGGCTCGGGTGAGTTTCGGCTAGCTAACGGGGTGAGTTAAAGTGTAAAAATCTGGTGTTTTGGATTGGTTTCTGGTGTCTGATGTTTCCTTCAGTGCGATCGCACTAGAGTCCATGCGATCGCACAGAGTAATCGTGGGGTCAGGGGTCAAGGGTCAAAATGGTCAGTGTTATTGCACCATTCAGGCTGCGATCACGGAGGGGTCTTGGGGAGTTACTGTGCAGACGCGGGGTGTGATGTGCGACCGCACAGGGTTAGCATAGGCCTGGGGGTTGGGTAGCATAAGACTTGTGCGATCGCTCTCTTTCTCATGCGATCGCGGAGCTTAAAGTCCCATACACTGTACGATTGCATCCCTCCTTCCGCGATCGCACAGGTATAATTTCCCCAACTATTTTAAAAGCTTCAAAACAGAATACTATACGGGATTTTCATATATTCATCACTTTCTCCTTCCTCGAACCTCCATTGACGACCCCCAAGCCAATTCTTCCTCCATAGCCTCTTGGGTAAGTGTTTCTAACATTGATTTCTTCCCTTTTTCTTCCATAATCACTAGAATCCAGGTCTTAAATCATGAAATCAAAGTAGAAATTAGGGGTTTTGGGTAGAGTTAGGTTTTTGGAAATTTTGGGTAATTCAACCCCAATTTGGGGTCGAATTTCAAAACAAATTATATATTCTATCTCGTAGGGGTATGGGTGATCGGGTTTTGGTCCGAGCCTCGTGTTTGGACCAGGTAGGCCCAGGGTCAAATTTTGGTAATTTTGGAAGAATGCTATGAATTGTATATTAGGCTATAGGATTGTATTAATGAGTCATTATTGATGTTAATAAGTTAATTATGTCTAGATATTGTCGTTTCAGAGTTGAATTTAAAGGGAAAGGCGGTATTAGAAGCTTGCATTGCTATTCTTGCACCCGAGGTAAGTGTCTTGCCTAATTTTGGTGAGGGAATATGTATTGTATTCTATGTGCTAAGTGTTTATCATGTACAATGCATAGGTAAGGTGACGAGTACCTATGCATTGTTTGTGAAGTATTCCCGTGAGCCTATTTTCGATAAAAATCTTGTTATTACTTCCATGTTCGTTATATTATGAACTTGTCTCTACTTGGAAGTCGTTATTGTTGGAAATCTTGGTTGATGAACTTATGATGTATTGGTTTGATTGAAAACCCAACTGTTAAGGATACATTTGAAATGATTGGTTATAGCTGAGACCCTTGCCGGTCATTTGTTTTGATTGATGTTTTCCCCTTGTCGGGTGATATTGAACTGTATTTCCACTATGTTGTATTCCTTACCCTTATATCTATCATTTTTTGGTGAGGAAGAGTGTAAAGCACGAAGGGTGATGTCGTGCCATGATATTTGATTACATTTCATAGTGAGGAAGAGTGTAAAGCACGAAGGGTGATGTCGTGCCATGATTGACATTGATTATAAGAACGAAGGTTAATGTCGTGCCATGATTTACATTGATTATAACCACGAAGGTTAATGTCGTGCCATGATTTATATTGCCTTACATTGTACATCGCATTGTGAGGAAGAGAGTAAAAGCACGAAGGGTGATTTCGTGCCATGATTTATACTATTTCACATTATACATCGCATTGCGAGGAAGCGAGTAAAAGCACGAAGGGTGATGTCGTGCCATTATTTACATTTCTGGTACTTATACTTGTTTCGTTAGTTATTGTGTTAAATTGCCTTTTCTTGTTTACTCCTATATTTCAATTTAACTGCTTCATCTCACTTGTTCCCCCTCTATTGTTCCCGTATCCCTTACTTGTCTGCTTATTTCTTGCCTTGTTCTGTCCCTGTTACCTGTTGTAGAATAGGACAGGTTATCGTTATTGTCAAGTCTAGCCTCGTCACTACTTCGGCCGAGGTTAGGCTCGGCACTTACTCAGTACATGGGGTCGGTTGTACTNAATGTTGTGCAGACCCCGCATCCGGACCCAGTGGTCCGCATTTAGGGAGTCACCTTCAGTCCACCCAGAGCTTCAAGGTATACCCGCTTGCGTTCGTGGGCCTTGGTGTCTCTCTTGCCTTTGGATTCCTCATTGTCTTTTTTTTTCCTATTTTCAAGACAATGATGTATTTCTTTTCAGACTCTATATTTAGTACTCTATTTAGGCAGTTCGTGAGTCGTGACACCCCAGTTTTGGGCTTATGCGACGTTATGTATTTTACCATTTCATTTTGCATTTTTGGATTTCTATTACAATTCCGCTGTTAAAATTCTAAGGTGTTTCGTTATTTCTGTTAAGATTTTTAAAGGTATTTCCTTTACTACTGTTGAATTGGGTTGCAAAAGTTAGATTGGTTGTGCACGTTGGATTGTCTAGCGGGTTCAACGTTAGACGCAGTCACGACCTAAAGGGTGGGATTTCGTGTCGTGACATCTAGTCAATAGAGCTGCAATCGAAGGAAACCCCTCCACAAATCGGCGATAATAGCCTGCTAGGCCCAAAAAGCTCCTGATCTCTGTAGCTGAAGTAGGACGCGGCCAACTCTGAACTGCCTCAATATTCTGAGGATCAACCTTGATACCCTCTCCGGACACCACATACCCCAATAATGACACGGAATCCAACCAAAACTCACAATTGGAGAACTTAGCATATAGCTTCTGTTCCCGCAAAGTCTGGAGCACAACTCTCAAATGTTGCTCGTGCTCACCCAGGCTACGTGAGTAAATCAAAATGTCATCAATAAAGAAAATGAAGAAAGAATCAATATACGGCATGAACACCCTGTTCATCAAGTCCATAAATGCTGATGGGGAATTAGTCAAGCCAAAGGACATCACCAGGAACTCATAATGGCCATATCTCGTACGAAAGGCAGTCTTCTAAAAATCTGAGGCCCCAATCTTCAACTGATGATATCCCGATCTCAAATCAATCTTAGAAAACACCTGAGCACCCTACAAGTGGTCAAAAAAAATCATCGATGCGCGGCGAAGGATACTTGCTCTTAATAGTGACCTTGTTCAACTGGCGGTAATCAATACACATCCGCATAGACCCATCCTTCTTCTTCACGAATAGGACTGGAGCAGCCCAAGGCGATACACTTGGTCTGATGAACCCCTTAGCCAACAACTCCTCAAGCTGCTCCTTCAACTCTTTCAGAGTCATACGGTACATGGGAATGGAAATAGGCTGAGTGCCTGGAGCTACATCAATGCAGAAATCAATATCGCGATCTAGAGGCATGCCCGGAAGGTCTGAAGGAAATACATCAGCAAACTCTTGAACAACTGGCAATGAATCAATCATCAGAGACTCGGCGGTGGTGTCTAGCACATAAGCAAGATAGGCTAGCAACCCTTCTCGACTATATGTTGAGCCTTCAGGACTGAAACAATCCGACTGGCTGCACTAACTGAGGAACCTCTCCACTCTAACCTAGGCGACTCGGGTATGGCTAAAGTAACTGCCTTGGCATGGAAATCTAGCACGGCATGATAAGGAGATAGCCAATCCATGCCTAAAATAACCTCAAAATCAACTATGTCGAGCAATAAAAGGTCTGCTCTAGTCTCGAATCCACAGAATGTAACCACACAGGACTGGTAAACCCGGTCTACCACCACAATATCGCCCACAAGAGTGGACACATATATAGGATAACCCAAGGACTCACAAGGAACATCCAGAAAATGAGAAAATAATGCTGAAACATATGAATAGGTGGATCCTGGATCAAATAACACTGAGTCCTCTCTACCACATACTGAAATAATACCTGTGAGCACGGCGTCTGAGGCTACTGCATCTGATCTGGCCTGAATAACATAGAATCTAGCTGGAGCACCGGAAGACTGAGCTCTGCCAGAGTGAACAGGAGGTGACTGACCTCCCCCTGACTGGCCTCCACCTCTAGGACGACCCCTGCCGCCGTGTCCCCCACCTCTAGGTGGTCGAAATACTGGTGCTGGACCCATAGGCTGATAACCTTGCTACACTGCTTTGCCCCGAAGCTTGGGACAATTCCTCTGCATATGACCTGGATCCCCACACTCATAACAACCTCTAGGTATCACAGCTTGCTTCCCCGAAATAGAAGCCTGAATGGCTAGAGGGCGATGTGTACTCTCTGGCATAGAGCTAAAGTAAGGACTTGAGGATCCCTGATGACTAGAATAACCACCGGGTGAACTCTGAATAGCCGGAGGGCGGTAAGAATGCTCTGGCATGGAGCTGAACTGAGGCCTCGCTGGAACACCTTGGAGAGGTGGTGGGGGTGCTGAATATGGAGGCCTGCTGGGCTGACCTCTACCAAAATGACCTCTGCCCCTAACTGGGGCACCTCTGAAATCTCCGTAGAATCTAGCCCTCTTATCCTGTTGCCCCTGCTCCCTGCTCCTCGACCGATAACCCTCGATCCTGTGAGCAATCTCCACCACGAGCTGATAAGGAGTCCACATCTCCACCTCTCGGGACATAGTGGCCCAAATACTTGGATGCACCTCAGCCACAAATCTCCGCACTCTCTCGGCATCAGTAGGTAGTATCATGAGTGCATGGCGTGACATCTCTGAAAATCTAACCTCATAATCTGTCACTAACATTTGCCCCTGCTCCAGCTGCTCAAACTGATACCGTATCTCTTCCCTCTTAGAGGGTGGGATTGTTACACCCCGTACTTTAATATTAGGATAAGTCCTAGTAATATATATGAGGTTGAATGGATTAAGACCCCGTTTTTAATTAAAGTATTTTAGTAAAAGTTTTATAATGGTAAATTTGGATAGCTACCATTATTACTATTTTCAGGTATGGTAAATTATACTCATAATATAAGAAAGTTTATGAGATTTGGTTTATTGTAAAGATAGAAATTATTTTCTTACAAGAAAAGAAGATTATATTATTACCATTTTAAGAATTAAGCGTATGAGAATTTTTACTCTTTATATGAGATTTTGAAAATTATAAGTTGAGAACATATATGTATTTTTACATAGATGTTTTAACCAAATAATAGTAAATTATATAAATAAGTAGAATTTTAAGTAATTAGAAATAATTCTTAATTATGTAGATAATTGATTAATTATGGGAATAATTATGATTAAGTTGGTAAAGAATCTCTGTGGGGCTGCTACTTGGCATCAATCTAAGCCCAAGGTGGCACTAAGAGGCTTGATGAGTCATAAGGCATGAAATGCCTTGTTTACACGTATAAATTTTTGGATAAACAAGTTTAATTTGTTGGATAAACACGATATATATTTAAAGCTATATACAAAAATGGTTATCATCTGGATAGTTGTAGTATTAATAGTTATATTGATTAATAGTGATATTGTTTAATGTAATTGGATGTATACAACAATTATGTTACTGTATCTATATGTATATGTATAGTTTATTAGTTAATTTGATTACTATTTTTATATAGATATTTTAATAAAATAATAAGTGTATGTATTTATTTTATATGGTACCATATGACCATGATCGTAGAATGTATAAAGTGTATTAAAAATAAATAGAGTTTTAAGCAATTTGAGACAATTCTAATTATGCGAGTAATTGATTAATTACCGGGTAACAGGACACTAACTAATTACCTAATAAGTGGATAAGATTAACATTTCCACTTCAAAACATGGCAACAAGGTGGAAGGGCTCAAAGCCCAATTATGTGACTCTTGAATCATTTTAAAAGGTGGCAATTTAAGACCTCTACCATGTGTCTATCTTTATGAGAACGTTTGAGTTCACTTAATGAATTAAGATTTGAATCACCAGCTCCTTGCAATCATAGGATCCAATAGAAATCAATTTCAGAATTTGCTGCACGAATTGAAATGCAAAGCAACTAGGCGCTGACTGCTACTTTCTTAGTGCATCAACCACACCTCTAGCATGTGCATTAGTACAAATTTGTACAGTTTACATTTCAGGTATTTCTTCCTATAGTTGTTTCAACCTGTTGAGTTTGATGTTTGATGGAAGTTTCGTATAACATATTCCTATTATGTGGTGGTAGTGTTTCGAGAAGTGTCTACTAATTTTGGAACAAAACCAAAGTTTAGAGAGTATCTTTAAAGGTTGCTTGCTTTTCCTGCTTGTAGAAAACAGAGGTAGAACATTTGGTTATACGGATTTTCCCTACTCCAGGTATGTTAAGGCTATCCTTCTTTCTTTTTAGCATGATCCAAATAATACAGATGAACGAGCTTCCAAAGATACTCTACTCTTAGAAGCTAGCAGTACTTACATTGGTTCCCTTCTTATAGAACAATTGATGTTGATGTTGTTTCTCTTATTATTATGTTATCAGTGTTGTTGGTACTTCCTGATTCTTATAAGATTCTTGACGAGGAGTTAGTCCTAATAACGTGTACGGAGAATATCAACCTTACGTCACTCCGAAAGGTTCAGAATATGATTTCATTGAGTCCTGCATGCATTGTATATATACGTATTTATTTTTCTCCACCCGAGCCGCGCTATAGTCGGCCGGGTATGGAACCTATTGTGCAACCACTGATCAGTTGGCTTTACCGAGTCCTCTTTGAGGCCGAGTATGATATGATGATGATGATGCCCGCAGAGGCGAATGTTCTATGATGATGATGATGCCCATAGAGGTGGATGTTTTTAAAGATTATGTATATATATGTATCATGCATTTCATGTTACTGTCCCTTAGAAGCACTCAGATGCTACAGGTTGTTCTTAGTTATGCTTTTCTACCTTACATACTCAGTACTTTATTCGTATTGACGTCTATTTTGCCTGGGGACGCTACGTTTCATGCCCGCAGGTTCTGATAGACAGGTTGACAGTCCTCCTAGTAGGCTACCAGCTCAGCAGAAGATGTTTTTGCACTCCACTTACTCCCGAGTTGCCTATTTGGTCAGTATAATTGGGACATACATTGACTAGTATGGCGGGGCCCTGTCCCGACCTTTTTGATGTATATGTATTCTTAGAGGCTTTGTAGAGAGAGGTTCAGTTTTGTACAGTATGTCAGAGGCCTTGACAGCCCATATGTATTCATGTTTTAAGAACAATAGTTTATTGATACAAGGTTGCGCACATATAGTTAAACATTATGAGTCATGGACATGTTGGCCCATGATAGTTACAAAGAAAAAATAATTACAGAGTGGTTCGCTTGGGCAAGTGCGGCACCAGGCGCCAGCCACGCCTCCCCAGGTTCGGGGCGTGCAAAGTGGTATCAGAGTGGGTCGTGTCCTAGGAAGTCTACAAATACATGCCTAGTAGAGCCTCACTTATGGATGTGTTGCGCGCCACATTTATAATTGAGAGGCTATATGCCATTTAGGAAATGTTACCCTTCTTTTGGTTCTAGATCTTGCCATAAAGCTGAGCCGTAAGAAGTTAGCATAATATTTTCACAGAATTCTTTATGCACCAGAGGTGTTATCACATTAGAGCTTTAAGACATAATTTCCACCTATGTTGAAGGGAGGTTATGAAAGAAACAAAAGGTATGATACGAGATTGAAAAGTAACTAAGGTAAGGTAAAGGTTAAGAAGATACAATATACTCAAGTACAACAAGTTGCGGGTAGTCCAGACTTCAGATAGAGGTTGGGTTAATTTACAGAAGAGACCCTAATGAAAACTTCGTATATCTCTAAGAGTTAACATTCGAGGACGAATGTTCCAAAAGGGGGGAAGAATGTTACACGTCGTACTTTAATATTAGGATAAGTCGTAGTTATCTATATGAGGTTGAATGGATTAAGATCCCGTATGATATTTTCTTTTAATTAAAGTATTTTAGTAAAAGTTTTATTAGTATAAATTTTGATAGCTGCCATTATTACTATTTTCGGGTATGGTAAATTATACTCATAATATAAGAAAGTTTATCAGATTTGGTTTATTGAGATAGAAATTATTTTCTTACATGAAAAGAAGATTATATTTTTATTATTTTAAGAATTAAGCGTACGAGAATTTTTACTCTTTATATGAGATTTTGAAAATTATAAGTTGAGAAAATATATTTATTTTTACATGGATGTTTTAACAAAATAATAGTAAGTTATATAAATAAGTAGAATTTTAAGTAATTAGAGATAATTTTTAATTATGTAGATAATTAATTAATTATGGGGATAATTATGATTAAGTGGGTAAAGAATCTTTGTGGGGATGCTACTTGACATCAATCTAAGCCCAAGGTGGCATTAAGAGGCTAGATGAGTCATAAGGCATGAATGCCTTGTTTACACGTATAAATTTCTGGATAAACAAATTCAATTTCTTGGATAAACACGATATACATTTAAAGCTATATATAAAAATGGTTATCATCTGGATAGTTATAGTATTAATAGTTATATTGATTAATAGTGATATTGTTTAATGTAATTGGATGTATACAACAATTATACTATCGTATCTATATGTATATGTATAGTTTATTAGTTAATTTGATTACTATATTTATATAGATATTTAATAAAATAATAAGTGTATGTTTTTATTTTATATGGTACCATATGACCATGATAGTAGAATATATAAAGTGTATTTAAAATAAATAGAGCGTTAAGCAATTTGAGACAATTCTTAATTATGCGAGTAATTGGTTAGTTACCGGGTAACAAAACACTACCTAATTACCTAATAAGTGGATAAGATTAACATTTCCACCCCAAAATGTGGCAGCAAGGTGGAAGGGCTCAAAGCCCAATTATGTGACTCTTGAATCATTTTAAAAGGTGGCCAATTAAGATCTCTACCATGTATCTATCTTTATGAGAACTTTTGAGTTCACTTAATAAATTAAGATTTGAATCACGATCTCCTTGCAATCTTAGGATCCAAACCTAGAAATCAATTTCAAAATTTGCTGCACGAATTGAAATGCAAAGCAACTAGGCGCTGACTTCTACTTTCTTAGTTTATCAATCATACCTCTAGCATTTGCGTTAGTGCAAATTTGTACAGTTTACATTTCAGGTATTTCTTCCTATAGTTGTTTCAACCTGTTGAGTTTGATGTTTGATGGAAGTTTTGTATAACATATTCCTATTATGTGGTGGTAGAGTTTCGAGAAGTGTCTACTAATTTTGGAACAGAACCAAAAATTAGAGAGTATCTTTAAAGGTTGCTTGCTTTTCCTACTTGTAGCAAACAGAGGTTGAACATTTGGTTATAGGGATTTTCCCCTACTCCAGGTATGTTAAGGCTATCCCTTCTTTCTTTTTGGCATGATCCAAATAATACAAATGATTGAGCTTTCAAAGATACTCTACTCTTAGAAGCTAGCAATACTTACATAGGTTCCTTTCTTATGGAACTGTGATGACCCAAAAGGTTATCTCATGTAATTTGATTTAAAACCGTCTTCTGAGGCCTTGAAAGCCTCTGTTAATCTCACATCGATGTGCGTGCACACCTCGAGCGTGCAGCCAGGAAGTCTTTATGTAGAAATTTAATAAAAGATGCTTTTTTATAATTAATTGAATAAAGATGACTTTCGTCAATATTTTTGATAAACGGACCCGACATGTGACTTGACGGTCCCGGAGGGTCCGTTAGGAAAATATGGGACATGGGCGTATGCCCGGAATCGAATTCCGAGGTCCCAAGTATGAGAAATGAATTTTTAAAGAAGAATTGTTTCCTGAAAAATATAAAGACTTGTGAAAATGAATTGTTATGTGAAACTCGTGTTATCGAGCCCGTATTGACGTTCTGGAGCCCGGAACATGTTTAATATGATTAATATGAGTTGTCTGTAAAATTTGATAAGAAACGGAATTGGTTTGATGTGTTTCGGATCCAAAAATGGAAAATTCGATAGTTTATGAAGTTTGAGGGAATTCTATAGATTTTGGAGTCTAATACCTTGTTTTGATGTTATTTTGGTGGTTTAAGTACTTGAATAAGTCCGTAATGTGGTTCCGAGGTTGTGTGCACTTTTGGGTTGAGGTTCCGAGGGCTCGGGATAGTTTCGGGTAGGTTCCGGGGTGTTATAGACTTAAAATTACTGAGTGTGCAGGTGCAGCAACAGGTCTCTGAACTTGGGAGCACGGCCGCGGTCGCCCTAGCGCGGACCGCGGTGGTTGACCTTCAGAGGACCTGCAGCAGCTTCGCGGTCGCGGTCGCGGTTGCGATCGCGGTCGCCTTACCGCGGACCGCGGTGGTGGAACTTCTGCGAGGCTGCAATGAGGCCTTCGCGGCCGCGGTCTCCTTACCGCGGTCCGCGGTGAAGGCCTGGGCAGGGATACCTATAAATAACGTAATTTTCAGCTATTTTCCACTTTTCAAAAACCCTAAAACGTAAGAGACGATTTTCTAAACACTTTTCTTCTTCAAAAACATTGGTTAGTGATTTCTAACTCAATTTCTTTACTCTTTAAATTCTTTTTACAAGATTGCATCCTAGAATCTAGGGTTTTCATGGGTAAATTGGGAATTTTGGGGGAAAACCTAAGAATATAAAAAATTGGGAATTTAGACCTCAATTTGGGATCGGATTCCAAAACCAATTCTATACTTGGGCTCGGGGGTGAATGGGTAATCGGGGTTTAGTCCGAATTTCAGGTTTGGACCAAGCGGGTCCGGGGTCGATTTTTGACTTTTGGGGAATACTTTAGAAAACTCATTTCCATGCATTAGAATTGATTCAATTAGCCTTTATTGATATAATTCGGTAACTTGTGGCTAGATACGAGCATGTTGGTGGCGGAACCAAGAGGTAAAGCAGTAGTTAAGGCTTGATTTGTGTTCGAGGCATCGAGGTAAGTGTTTGGTCTAACCTTAGCTGAGGGATTAAGTGTAGAGTCGTATTTGCTATGTGATTATCCATGTCCAACGTATAGGTGAGGTGACAAGTACCTATATGTTGTGGTCAATGCATGCCCGTGAGTCGGTAATGATGTATTACATGTTTCCCTTCAATATTTATTGTGTAATGAAGCGGATTTCATTTCGGAGGTATGCAATTGTTGAAAATACCTGATAAGGATATGTGATAAGTTGTTTTCAGTTGAGGATTGTTTTGTTGAGTTATGTATCCGTAAGAGATTGGTTATAGTTGAGTCCCTTGCCAGGGCCATATTATTGTTGTTGTAGTTCCCTTGCCGGGAAATAGTGGTTATGAATCATATTGTGCCATGATTTTACATTTATAAGCACGAAGGTTAATGCCGTGCCATTCATTCATTTATTTATTGCAATATGAGGAAGAGAGTAAAAGAACGAAGGGTGATGTCGTGCCATTCATTCATTTATTTATTGCATTGTTAGGATGAGAGTAAAAGCACGAAGGGTGATGTCGTTCCATTCATTCATTTATTCATTGCAATGTGAGGAAGAGAGTAAAAGCACGAAGGGTGATGTCGTTCCATTCATTCATTTATTTACTGCATTGTGAGGATGAGATTAAAACACGAAGGGTGATGTCGTGTACATATTTGTTTTGATTGCCACCTGCTGTTGATTTTCATTCCGTTGTATTAGGGTCTTGTTTAGTTAACCGTTATTGTTTCTCTATTGTTTCCCCCAGCATGTTCCCCAACCCCCCTCGTATTTAACTGTTATTTCCTGTTACTATCTGTTATATATTGTAGAACTGTTCAGGTATATGTTGTTGTTGTGTCTAGCGTCGTCACTACTTCGCCGAGGTTAGTCTCGGCACTTACTCAGTACATAGGGTCGGTTGTACTGATGCTACACCTGCACTTCTCTATGTTGTGCAGACTACGCAGCCGGACCTAGTGGACATTGACAGAGGGAGCATCCTTCAGTCCACATAGGAGACAACAAGGTAGACCCGCAGACGTTCGTGGGCCTTGGCGTCACCATCTATCTTTCATTTCTGTCTATTGTAATTTTGGACAGTTTTACTTTTTCTTTCCAGACTATTACTCTTAGATTATCCGTGAGGCTTGTGACACCAGTTCTGGGAAACTTTGTATGGAACTACGTAATGATTATATTAAGTTGTTGAAATTTCTAGCTTCCGCAAATTTTTTGTTTATATATTCATGCTTCTGGTTTCATTTTGAGACATCTTAAACAAAGAGAGGAGTAGATTTAACTAAAACGTTTCCTTGTCTAGCGGGCTCAACGTTAGACGCCATCACAACCTGAAGGTGGAATTTCTGGTCGTGACAGGAACAATTGATATTGAAGTTGTTTCTCCTATTATTATGTTATCAATATTGTTGGTACTTCCTGATTCTTATAATATTCTTGATGAGGAGTTAGTCCTAATAACGTGTACGGAGAATATCGACCTTACGTCTCTCAGAAAGGTTCAGAATATGATTCCATTGAATCCTGCATGCATTGTATATATACGTATTTATTTTACTCCACTGAGTCGCGCTATAGTCAGTCGGGTATGGCACCTATTGTGCAACCACTGATCAGTTGGGTTTACCGAGTCCTCTTTGAGGCCGAGTATGATNATGCATTTCTATTTACATTATTGTTCTTAGTTATGCTTTTCTGCCTTACATACTCAGTACTTTATTTGTACTGACGTCTCTTTTGCCTGGAGACGCTGCATTTCATGCCCGCAGGTTTCGATAGACAGGTTGACAGTCCTCCTAGTAGGCAACCAGCTCAGCGGAAGATGTTGTTGCACTCCACTTACTCCCGAGTTGCCTATTTGATCAGTATAATTGGGACATGCATTGACTAGTATGGCAGGGCCCTGTCCCGACCTTTTTGATGTATATGTATTCTTAGAGGCTTTGTAGACAGAGGTTCAGTTTTGTACAGTATGTCAGAGGCCTTGACAACCCATATGTATTCATGTTTTAAGAGAAATTGTTTATTGATACGGTGTTGCCCACATATAGTTAAACATTACGAGTCGTGGCCATGTTGGCCCATGATAGTTACAAAGAAAAAAAAGGTTACAGAGTGGTTCGCTCGGGCCAGTGCGGCACCGGGTTCCAGCTACGCTTCCCCAGGTTCGGGGCATGACAAAGTGGTATCAGAGCGGGTCGTGTCCTAGGAAGTCTACAAAGCCGTGCCTAGTAGAGCCTCACTTATGGATGTGTTGCGCGCCACTATAGGGCATTTAGGAAATGTTACCCTTCTTTTGGTTCTATATCATATCATAGAGTTGAGCCGTAAGTGTGATGACCCAAAAGATCATCCTAAGTAATTCCAGCTAAATCTGTGTTCCGAGGCCTCGAAAGCCTCCGTTAATCTCACCTCGATATGCGTGTGCAGCTTGGGCAGGTAGCCGTGAAACTTCCATGTGAAAATTTGATTAAAAATGGGATTTTTTAATTGAAAAAAAAATAAAAAATATAGAATAAAGTTGACTTTAGTCAACTTTTTTGGTAAACGGATTCGGACCCGTGATGTGACGGTCCCGGAGGGTCCGTAGGAAAATATGGGACTTGGGCGTATTGCCCAGAATCGAATTCCGAGGCCCCAAGCCCGGGAAATGAATTTTTAAAGAGATTTATTTTCTGAAAATAATAAAGGAATGTGAAAATGTCGGAGGTTAACTCTTCTGTTATAGTACCTCCCTACTCGTTTCTTTTTGGGCGGCCAAAAGGACCAAGGCGGCTTCCCTCCTTTCGTCCAATAGTTCTAGGCTCGTGGTCATGGCCACACCGTTTGACACTTCAGTAGCATACTGGAACCTAAGGCTCGGTTCCCTTACCTCGACTGGTATTAAGGCCTCCACTATGTATACTAGTGTGATGGGGTCAACCTGGTACTCGATTTCAAAGTCGTACTATATACCCGCAAGACTTCGAGAAAGATTTCCTTTCACTTTCCTTTCGAACCGGTCAATCTCTTTATCAGGTTTTGGAGTATAGCTTTGTTCTTCGATTTCGCTTTCCCGTTCCCACTAGGGTGGTGGGGTATTGATAATATCTTCTCGATCGTGTGGTCTTCGAAAAACTTACTTACCTTGCTGCCGACAAATTGTTTTCCATTGTCGCAAAGGATCTTGGCCGGTATCCGAAATCGACATATTATGTGATCCCAAATGAAGTCGATGACTTCTTTCTCTCAGACCTTGTCGAAAGCTTGAGCCTCGACCCATTTGGAGAAATAATCGATCGTGAATAGTATGTATTGGACCTTCCCATGGCAGGGGACCAATGATGTCCATTCCTCTCTTCATAAACGGCCATGGTGATAGGACCAGTGGAGCATCTCTGCCCGTTGATGAATCATCGGGGCGTGTCTTTGGAACCGTTGCATTTTCATACGAAGTATTCACATCCTTATGGTTCCCGTGGGTGCCCTCGTGGACTTCTCTCATGGAGTATTCGATCTCTACCGGACCTAACCATCTGGCAGTGGGTCGAAGAAAGATCTTTTGAACACGCTCCTACGACTAAGCTAAATCTGGCAGGTTTGGTGTGCAAGGCTCTCGATTCCTCGAGATCCGATGGTAATTTTCCTGTCTTCAGGTAGTTAATGTATTTGTTTCCCCAATCCCAAGTCAAACTTGTCGATGTTACTTCGGCATGGCCTTCTTCTACCACCGAACTCATTAGTTGCACCACTGTCCCCGAGCATAATTCATCGGAGTCAACAGACGATTGTATACTTAATGCGAATACTTACTCTTAATTCATCAACTTCACCATTGTATACGCGGTTTAAAGGATATGTGGTTTGATTCAATAAGAATAATTAAGAATAAGAGATAGATGAATTAAAGAAAAAACAAACGATCAAACCAATTGTAAATGATGACCAAGTATGATCTCATATTGAACAGTGGAATTCGTCCTCGATCGAACCCTCGGTACAAGATCGGTCGTGAGTAAAGAGTAGAACAAACAATTAATACCTGGAACAATAGTTAGAAGACAAAAATAAACTTTTATTGCTTTGAATTATGTGTTACTATGTGTCAGACTAAAAAAAACCCTTTATATAGTAGGATAATTTCAATCCTTGTACAAATCCTAAAAAGGTAAAAATCTTGTTTTCCCAGTAATTGTTGATATATAATGAACACCAAACGGAATTTGCGCCGTAAAATCCGATTGGTGGCGAATATTACGGCCCCCTATCCGTCATGCATAACTCATCCACCGTATCTCCCGAGGTACAGAAGCCATACTTGGTCTGGGGCTCGTCGCCTTACCCTGTCCGATCTCCAATACTTCGTTCATTCTTCCCAGGTTCCGATATGAAGGTTCTCGACCTTGGTTATAGTTTTGTCGAACTTCCCCTTCGATCTCTCGCAGGGGAATCGAGGGAAACTTTGCCCCCGATTTTACCCGTACACAATTATAGTTAACAATTTAAGATTCAGATCATATTTTGCAATCATTGAAAGGACATTTTTTGTGGCTGAGATATGATCCACTTACAATCCTCGCTCTCACACAATAGCCGTATGGCCTAATAAATATTAGGGAAAGGAAATTACCTTAAACAAGTGATACGACACTTTAAATTGGCCGAAAAAGTCAAGTTATTAAATATTTGTGTCACGACCCACATTCCCACCTTTTGGGCCGTGACTGCGCCTAACGTTGAACCCGCTAGGCCAGCCAACGTATAACTTTCAATTGTAATTTAAAATCATTTAATACTGAACGAAACGATGGTTCGTCACTTTTAACAAATTTTCAACAAAATCCTGTAAACATTTTCTTAATAAAGATAAGGAAAACCTTAAGCATGCGAAGAATAAAGACATGATAAACTTAAACAACATAACACTTCCCACAGTGGTTACTCTCACACTTTACTGGGCCTTCCAAATCCTTTCAACTGTTTTACAGCAAAGAAATAATAACAATATCTTAGAAAAACTCAAAAAGAAATGATAAGATATCTACAACGAACAATCCCAAAACCGGGGTGTCACAAACTCACGGGCTAACTACTGGAATACTAAATACAAGTCTGGAAGTGAAAATACTACAATGTCTTGGAAATAATAAGAAAGACAATGAAACGTTAAGGGAGAGAAGCCTCGGGATCCACAAACACCAGTGTATACCTCGAAGCTCTGGTGTGGACTGAAGGTAACTCCCTCAGAACGCTCCACGGGGTCCGGTAGCAGGGTCTGCACAACACAAGGAAGTGCAGTGTAGTATCAGTACAACCGACCCCATGTACTGAGTAAGTGCCAAGCCTAACCTCGACCGAAGTAGTGACGAGGCTAGACTTGACATTAACGATAACCTGTCCTATTCTACAGCAGGTAACAGGAAGTAACACAAAGCAGGTGATAAACCGGCAAGTAGGGGATACGGGAGCAATAAAAGGGAAACAAGTGGAATGAAACAACCACATCGGCAGATAGAAGTAATCCAACGAAACAAGCCAATATAATTGACAATGAAATAAATAAATATCGGAAAAATAAACAATGGCACGGCATCACCCTTCGTGCTTTTACTCTCTTCCTCACAATGCAATGTACAATGAATCATGGCACGGCATTTACCTTCGTGCGTATAATAAATAACATCATGGCACGGTATTTACCTTCGTGCTTATAATCAATAAAATCATGGCACGGCATCACCCTTCGTGCTTTTACACTCTTCCTCACTATGCAATGAAATCAAATATAATGGCACGGCATCACCCTTCGTGCTTTACACTCCTCCTCACCGAACAATAACAAATAACTGGCAAGGATACATCATAGTGGAAACAAACAATTCCAAAACACCCGGTAAGGGGAAAATATCAAATAGTAATTCAAGAAATGCCCGGCAAGGGTCTCATCTATAACCAATTACTTCAATCACGTTCTCAACACTTGTGTTACCATTCATATCAACACTTCTCAAACTCAATGGCCAATACTTTCAATCAAGAGTAAGTTACCGAGTAAAGACAATTCCATAA